>NQII01005868.1:0-40939 GCA_002778355.1 Clitarchus hookeri | reverse complement strand
CCCGCTAAGAATGCGCCGAGGAAATGACTGTCTTATCAACTATACCTCAGAAAAACTAGTTCCGTCTACGTAACTCTATTTTCTTTTCCGTAAGCAGAAGAACAAAATCTAAAGTGGATTAGAAGCATTCCTAGGGAAGACTGGGGGCCTTAAGGTGTGTATAAACATTTCATTGAGCGTGACATATCGATAATTGAGATTTTTGTCGGTAAGAACGGTTTTGTGCAGGAATATCCTAGAAATCATCCCATTTTGAAACAAATTGCAGTACGTTGTATTTTGCCTTCTTTGCCGTCTTACTTGAGCACAGACATCTCAGCGAAGCGACTTTGAAGAAATAAGGCTACGCTTTGATTAATATGAGAACAAGAAAAGAATTTTGTATAAGGATTTAAAGGTCGTCTCAGCTTTAAAACTTTTCGTGCAAGTATTTAAGTAATGGTGCCTGTTCCTTCAGTACAGACATTCGTTCAGACAACACACAAGTATTTTACTTCGTTACGAGAAGTTATTCGTTTTAGCTCATAATTTCAAAAATAAGAAACAACTGGCTTAATCTCAAAGAGAGAAAAACTATTATGTTTCCTCCTTTTAAGGCCGGCAAAGGTAACCGCTCATTCAAGCAAAGTTTAAATATGTAATTTACCTGCAGGTATACAGTATATTAGAATGCCATTATTTAATTAAAACAGTCTGTAAATTTAAAAACCGTCTGTCCTACTAGTACTGTAAGGCAAAATGTTCAGTTAGTTCCAAACATTTTTTAAGTGTCAAATCTTGTTGCGTTAAAAACTAAGAAAAACGTTCCTAGAGAGCAACCGCGTTTATAGACAATAAAACTGTGATAGAATACTATAAACATTAAAAGATCTTTCATAAGTATTCTTGAAAAAGGTGACTTATCTCGCCCCTTTACAAGCGAGACTGACGAAAGAATAATATTTTTTGGATCAATTGGCATCTTGATTGTAAACTTGGTCATAATTGTCTTTGAAGTCAGATTGTTTACATGCTGATACAATAAAATATGTTCTCCACAACGCAGGGGTTCTGGTGGAATTTATTCCGTATTCACTTTACGATTTAGGGCTTGTGTGCGTTCACACAAGAAAGCTACAGGCTGACAATCTGTAAGTCCAACCGAGCCAGTACAAACAGCTACCAGGAGAGAACTATAACATTCCCGTGGAGTGGGGTGAAGAGAGTTGGGCATCTCTTAACGTCGGGGTATTGAGAGCCGATGAGGATGAAGCGAGGTGAGTTTGGAGCAGCGCCGGAATGCAAGGACGGGGAAATAGGATATTCCTGAGAAAACCTTATGACCATGATTATGCCGAAGCTTTAATAAAATTCAGTAAAATTAAATAAGTTATTAATTTCTTCTTTCGCAATTTTACACTGCATGTTTTTCAAAAATTCTCAAAATTCATACACATCAATCCTAGAAAAACTGGTTATTCATTCAATACTGTGCAGTTCCCCAATTTTAGGTTTTTTTTTTTTTTGGCGATTGTGTTAATTCAACAATTTTTAAAATCGATGCAAGTTTTAAGCAGAATAACTGAATAGGTTATTTAATTTTCGCCTAAAAATATCACGTATGTGCATAAATATATCAGCGATACAGTAACAAGAACAAAATAACTATGTAAAGTTATATGGCATATTCAGGGTGAACATCACCACCTTTAATTTCAGTTGAACAATTCATTCAACGAAAGACTTGTGCACATGAAGTCTGGTTGGGACAATAGAGCTCTCCTCATTGCTGTGTTATCATTAGATGTACAATCGAGCAAACAGTAGCCTTTGTAAATTAATAAATTTTATAATTGTATAGGGAGTCTATGCCGCCTGAATTAATATCGGTTCTATAAATCTAAAGGCAAATTGGCTGACATTGAGGTACAGGTAAACCATCGCCATTAAAATAATTTGAATAATATAGTTATGTTCTGTCGTGCGAAGTGTCCCAGAATAATTCCCCTTCACGACCTCGTGAATCCACGACGCCGTGCTTCGCGCTGAACTTGTCAGTCTCTCTATTTCAGCAGCAAGCGAGACACTGTCGCCTCAAATAAAAGCCATCAATCAGCTGCTAAGAAAACAGCAGTCTAGTGGTTAAGAAAGCTGCACGTTTCACGGAAAAGTAAAAGGATGTATCAAATTAAACTTCCAAGGCCAAGAAATCGCCGTCGAAATATCCGGCTAAACCTCCATGTACTAGCAAGTAATTGCAAACGTGTTCCTCGGTGTTTCTGAAGAACGTGCGGCAACAACTCCAACAGAGTAAGAGGACGTCGCGTCGCCTCGGGTATCTTTTTCACCCGCATGGTGCCGCTGCAGCCTAAGAAAATGGTGAAGTTTACAAGCGTGCTAGTCTTACCCAAACATGAAAGTTTCTACACAATCCCTTTTTAAAACGTACATTTCTAATACTGTTAAGTTTCAATTTACATTCTCGAGAAGTTGTAATGTGCCTGCGTACCAGAAACATGATTGGATTGCAACTTCTTGCTGGCCTCGCGGTGGCACAAGCTCAGCTGGCTCAGAGCACAGTAAACATCTCCTCCTCACTGGGAGAGCTCTTCAAGTCTGCACGGGCTCGTCTTAGCCTCGCGGTGTTACCTGTTAGACCTCAGTTGTCATGGCAACTCTTTCAAGCAAACCTCCCACTGAGACAGATTATCGCGTTATCGATTTCCGACGACTCTGCTTTATTCCTGTAATATCTGCATTTCGTTCTGCGACTTGAGTGGGTGCCGGACGGCGAGCACGTGGCGAGGCGGCACGTCAGTAACACACTGGATTTGCATTTTGAAGGACTCTCGTTTGTTTATTGGTTCGACCATCCTGATCTCAGTTCTCTACGCCAATTGCGGAAAGTTCCTGTAATACGGCCCATGATGATACCTTCTCCTTTCCTGCTTGCCTGAGCACTTTGTTCGGTCTCTAACGACCCACTGGCAACGATATGTTGAGCCTGCCTACCTAACCATCTACATCGAGCATGTTAATGTACTGGGTGCTCATCGCATCAAAACAACCATTCGTAATTCTGACTTCCCATTTCACACGAAATAGCTCAGTTTGGGATAAAAGTTTGTATGACGCTGGTCCTTGCGTTTTCTATGTGTGTGTGTGTGTGTGTGTATGCTGGCGTGTGTGTGAGAACGTGGGTTAATGTGTGTATGTGTGAGTGTGTCAGAACTTTGGTAAGACTATTAATTTGCCAATAAAAATTGTACGTATAATCAAGTAAGTAGGAATAAACATTAAATCACTGCCTCCTGAAGGTCGGAAATTATTCTTGTATTCCCTTCAAACTAATGCAGGATCATGAGGAACAAGAATTCCATTTTTTTATTTTCCAAATTGAGAGTCATTCAAAACTCGCATAGTTAAGGAGGCACTGGTGAAAATGCAAAGTAACGCCGACAAATATAATGTCACATAAAAATAATAAAATTAAATTGACTTTATATATAACGGGTACACCGAGAATACAAAAGAAACGTTACCTGGAACATAATCCCTATAAAAAATATAATTTCAACAAGATTAAATAAAAGTAAGAATGATTAGCATGATGACTGTGCCTAACTATTTATGTGATTATAAAGGCAATTTAACACTGTGGATCAAAGAGATAATAAATATAAACATAAAAAGAAAGTCACTTATAAAATCATTTTAGTAGAAGTATTTTTGTTTTCTTTAATAAATTTTGAGCATGTTTCTTATAATGCTAGGCGTAGTATTAAAGTAGAAGTGACTTTTTTAGTGCACATTTGAATGATTGGCGGAATAGAATAAATAAAAATAGTAAGTCCGGAATTATTAAAATGTGACTATCGTAAAATTCCGGATGTTATAATTAAAATATATACAGTTACCTCCGATTTTCTTTTTGTACTGAAGTTTCGTCATACTAAAATACACAATATAACACGTAAGTTCAAGTATGCCTACAAATATTTATCAAGGACCTTAATGTTTTTTTTCAGTTATCAAATGTAAAAAAAAAATTTTAATTAAGAAAATTTAATTTAATTTTTATAGTTAGATTTAATTATCTCGGATCGTTTTTTCATGCTACAGTGTATGAGTTTTTATTGAATCACTTTCTATACATTAACTTTTCAATTCTTACACATAGTAAAATGTATACTATATTAATAAAATTAATGTATTTCAAACAATACCCTTACGTTAACTCCTTCAAATTTTTGCGGTCTACATTCAAGAAGACGCTTCACCATTATCACAGCATTACAATTTGTGCACACAAACAATGGAAACTTTTAACTGCACATTATGTTGGATTTTTTGCTTCGTGTGTAACATATACACTGATGCATTACACCTTGGCTTTTGCCAACACTATGACTGCTACAAACCTTGGGAAAGGATGACTGTTTGAGTTTCAGACAAGCGCGAACAAAGCCAGCGACTACCTCGTCCACCATCCAGCGACAAGAGGTAGCTTCAATAGAGCTGTGTCTCTACCAGGCACATTTACAGACGCCTAACGGAGCTAAATATGCGGTTCCATTGACCTTTACATGTTCTGCCAACAACAACTTTTTATCGTCGTCTTTGTTTGCAATGGTGTCAGCAAACTGTGTCCTGTAATTCAACAGACTGGTTACATTTTGTCTTTAGCTATAAATCGATATTTTATTTTGTAAAGGATTACCACCGTGAAAGGGTTTTGAGGATTCCAGGGAAACACTATAATCCCTCCCTGCATAAATTAAGAGAGCCACACAGCCCCTAATGCTCGCATGATTGTCTGGAGAGCCACCGCGTATGACCATCGTTCACCCCAGTTAGTGGAACGAGAGATAGTCCATTAATGGTTACTTCCAACTTTCTAAAGCCTTGCTTGAGTTCTACTTCCAGGATATTCCTCCGCCCCATGCAAACAAAGCTTAACCTAGTCTATAAAATTACACCGAAGGTGCAACGCACCGCATTTGTTCACACTTAGTGTAGTAATAAATGGCATAAAAAATATTTGTTACTGGCCGTTACGGACACATCTATATTATCACTGTTTTATTCATATCAACTATAAATGAAATATTATAATTTATATAATATAAAAGTAAAAGTTCAATTTAATAAAAAAAACAAGATACTTTTATGTTAACAGAAGTATAAAACGCTTTTGGTACCTGACACATACAGGAAACAACCAAACAAGTCATATATGGTGTGATTTTTCAAAGGTTTGATTCTAAAAGTTTGAAGAAAACACGAACAGGCTGTATTACATGCACGACGTTAGTTCGAGAAACATCCGCCGGCGCCATGCGTTGCATTTCCTCCCTGGTCGCCCAGCAGTTATTTTCCAGCGAGAGAACGTTCACCCGCACACAGCTACGGTATCCTACGAGTGTGTAGGCCCCAAATCCTCTATTACAGAGTTACAACAGAAAAATACCAATCACTGAAACCAAAGAGGTGTAAAAAGTGTCAGTGCTATGGCCATGTCGCATCAAATTGCTACCGAAAATCTATATGCCCACAATGCTCCGAGCACCACAACATAGAAGCATGCCCTCTAAATCCAGAGGACACCAAAAACTGCCCAAACTGTGNACAAAGCGCCTAGAAAAAGAAGAACAACTAAAACAGCACACAGCTCAGACAAAACCATGAACCCCAACACCAGCACCACCAGTCATGTCGACCACCAATTTTCCACCTCCACCAGCAAGACCCACAGCCTCAAGCACCACAGAACCCCAAACCACTCACAACCAAAAACACATCAAGATCGCAGCTCCCAAGCCACCGAAGCCACGCAAACAACAAGATCCAACACCGCAACACCTCATTACCCATAGACAAATATTCAACTTTATAAACGCCCCAGCAACAAATCAAGCAAACTTCATACCAGAAACTCAAGACCCAGCCGCAGAACTAACCCAAGCCCTTAACGAACTCCAAACATTCATGAACTATATACAACCATTACTTCCACACATCAAAGCCGCAAATGCACGACTGACAACCGCAACAACAGCTGCCGAAAGATTCACCATAATAATGGAAACAATGAGCGCCCTCAGCAGCTCATAATAACTCAATCCTAAAAACAGTGCATCGGGCGTTTTTTACAGGGGGTCCTCCCCTTTTTCCCCACAACAAAAATAGAGAAAACCCAAATTAAATGAATAAAGACGTATCCCACCTTCTTACCTTTAATTTAATAATAATATTAGAAAGTTAATTAAAAACCTTACCTAACACAGTAATTTTAAAGCCATAGCCTCTTGTTTTTATACTTTATTTGCATTTGAACTTAATAACTTTAATCTTAACTTAACTTTAAATTTAATAATAACAGAAGCCAGTGTTTGATCGGTATGGCTAACATAATAGAAATTAGTTTAGATTTAAAAAAAAAAAAAGGTCGTGTTTCAACACTTCAGTGTTCCGTCCGCCCTGTCCCGACTTCCCGCGCACTTAACTTCAGTGGGACAAGACGTAACGCCAGCCTTATCCTTGTCGGAATGTGCTTTGTTTGGAGCGCGATTGGCTACAAATGTAGGCAAACCAGTCGCAGGGTTACATACGGCCGCGATTGTAGGCCAATCAGTCGCAGGGTTACATACGGCGTGTGTTTGATTTCCGTGCCCGATCGCGTGGACACACATCTCCACGCATGATGATTTCCGACGAGGTACGACATGTACTCTTATTCTGTGCCACATGTGGGCGAAACGTTGTCCTCATGCAACGATGTTGTAATTATTTCTTTTCTTTGTTTCCACCATCGCGTAAAAAAAAATTCCATGTGAATCCAACTGTTTTTCGTGCGCAATTTTTATGCAAATAAGCGTACTTGTAACCCATAGCCTTCTCAAACGTGTTTATCTTACACATATTTTATACTGCATTTAATTGTGTTCGAAAAAATAATAATAATTTTGTGCGCAATTTTATGGCAGAGGATGCACTTGCAATCGTTCGCAAATGTTTTTAGTTTACATCCTAAGCACAATGCTTATAATCAGTGAAAATAATAATAAATACTTATACAATTTTATGTCTCAAAACGAGACTGCACAAAGTAACCGTATTGCGGACATTTATTTATGTGAATAAGGTAGGTAGGACCTAACGTTTTGTCAACATCAGGGTCATTTGACACAGGACAGTGATTTTCCGGACAAGCGGGAACGTGAATGTAATCGGCCAATGCATTTGTCTGGAACTATCCAAGCATTCGCCAATAGTGTTAAAAAAATATATAAAACCGAAAACAGGATGGTCGGAGCGTAAATCGAATTCTGACCGTGCCAAATGCGATTCCAGTATTTTACCACAGCACCGCGTCGATAGAAAAATTTTAAGTAAATGATATTTACAAAATTAAATTACCAATTATACGTTTCAAGCAAATAATTTCAATAACTATTCCACTTGTGTCACGAAATAAGGAAATGTGTTTCTAGAACAAAGAAATGGAATAACATACGCACGTATTACGAAACCCAACTGCAAAATTTTTCACAAGTAATTTAATTGGCGAATTTTTGCACACAAATTAAGAAGGTTTTTAATTTTATGTCTTCGGATGAATCTGAATTAACAACTAACCTATGTTCATCAAAACTGTTGACATCCTTAAAACCCACAAATACATTAATACCAAATGTTTCCATGTTTATCTTCAATTAACGTTATAATTTTTCCAAGCCTTTTTGTAAATATACATCTAGTGAATTTGTTCGTTAACAGCCAACGAAACCTGACAAGTTTCTAAACCTTTTACCGTCTAAAACATTTTTATCCCTGTAACTATTAATGCGACAGTATTGAAATCAATATAATTCGCATTCAACAAAGCATAAATATAACTTTTTTTTTCTAGTATGTGGCTAACTGAACATTCTCGAAGTCAATCTTTGAAAACTTTTGCTACCCGTAACTGCGTCAAGATTAACTTAAAAACTGACTGTAATACCTACAGTAACGTTAGCGTGAATCATGAGTAGTTCCATGTCTGCATGTTTACTTAGTAGCGTTACGTTTAAATTCGTAACAATTTCATGAGTTCCCATATATATTGCCACTTATTAGTGTGAGAACTGACGCAATAGCATCGTATGAATGTTGCTAAAATTTTCACAGTCTCAGTGGTTCTGTGAATATTTACTACTAGATACCAAGGCAATCAAGACATTTATTTTTACTCGTAGCGGAAGAATGCACAATCGGCACGGTAATGAAAAAGCTACTCAGTTGCAGAGAGGCTTTTCACGGTAAACTGAAAACTTTCGAAAATATCACTTACGATCTCTTTGTATGCGAGTTGTGTATCCTTCGAGCATACGTAAAATCAGCATTGCCGTGGGCCTCATCAATTTATTCACTTGCCAGTCAAGTGAAAACTATAAAATTATTATAAAGTAAATATCTATAAATCTGCGCAATTCTTACGCTTATATGCATTCCAGAAACAGGAAGCGAAAAAAACAGTGCAGTATTCACAAGTGTTTGCCTGACACATTTAATTCAACTTTACGACTGGAACTACTTTCCCTTCGTCGTTACCAACTTTACCGGGCGCACTGCAGTTATCAAAGCCGTTGAAATATACGCAGGTAGAGAGAGTGATGTTTTTCAAATATTGATTTAAATAGCGCTCAGTCAACCGTGTGCAACCTATACATTTCGGTATCAACGCTGTTTTCTTACGTGATCAAGAAAATTAGTTTCGCCCTGCCCTTTCAGCTGCGGAGAAAGTGATCTCGCCGGGAGGAGATGCACCAGCCGAATATTTCATCATTGTGCTGGGAGTTTGCATCTAAGCTCATCCAGCGGAGCTAGGAGCGAGCCCCAGGCGGCCCGACGCCAGTGTAACGTCATGAATATCTTCCGGTGGATGGCCCCCATGACGCCGAGTCCAGTCTACTCCCCCATCCCCTCCCTCCTCCGGCACCACGGCAGTTCGCCCTCGCTGGCATGGGGTCGTTGACTGGACCCGCGCGCTGCTGTCACCCCCACCCCCCTCCCTTGCTCAGTGCTGCTCTCTGGGAGACGGTCTCGTCGACCTCGAGCATTTGATTGATTTTGATTTGATTTTAGAATGTGGTTTATTTACATGGCTTCAACACTTATTATATTTATCGTATGGCAATTTAGACACTTATAAAAGGAACAATACAAAAACATTTAAAATATTACAAACTTTAAGAGTTACAAAGTCTATTGATCACAAACATCAAGTCTATTGATATAATCTATCGATTCTTGAGTTGCCAACATGAAGTCGTCAGGACTACCGTTATAGGACCTTATAGGGCATTCTTCAATAACGTGTCTGATGGTTTGATCTTCTCCGCAGTCACATTGAGGGGATGGTTGCCTACTCCACTTGTGCAGAAAGTATGCGCATCTGCCATGTTGGGTTCTAATTCTGTTGAGTGTGGACCAGGTTTTGCGCGGTAAATCAAAACCTGGTGGCTCCTGAGTAATGCATGGCATGTTATTATTTTTGTGTGCAGTCCATGATTCAACACTGTAAATAATAAACAGAGAGTTACAATGAAAATATGTAAGAACTTGTATACCAGCAAAAATATGTTGCTCTACTACAAGCAGGGGCATGAATTTAATTCGAGCGATGGAATCCGGAGGAATAGAAAATGGAAAGAAAGGAAGAAAGGGGGAAACTAAACAAAACCTCCACCCAGGAAAGGAACAAGATCGGCAAGGCGCAAAATAAACCGCAGGAAAAACGGCTCAGGGTAAATGAATAGACACAGAACACGACCAGAAAAGTGAAGGAAAGGAATAACGAACGAAGAAGACTGACTTTCGTCTTCTACGCCTGTTGTCAATAATTTCGGCTCACGAATTACTATTGCTGTCACAATTGCGAAAACCACGCGACTGAATAGCCAAGTGCACATGTTCGTTTATATTTGCATTTTTTCCAACAGACCCGCACTTGTCCGGAAAAAAAAGTCTGCGCATGCGTGTGTTTATATAGGCTGTTCACGATAAACTGAGCGCTTTTAAAAGCCCTGCTTAATATGCACGTAGCGTATTCTTCCGCCATATCTAAACTTAACGTTACCATGGGACTGATTACTTTGTTCATGCGTCGGTCAAGTGAAACTTTCGCATTATTAAAAAAAGTAAATATTTTACAAATTTACTTATTATTATATCGTCGCAGCTCTACGTGTCGGCCATTGTGAGGGTGGCTTTCCTTCACGACCTTCTCTAGCGCGGAAAGTCAACCACTACATTCTATTCACGGAGTAAACTGAGCACTATTTAAATCAAATTTTGAAAAATGTCACCGCCCCAACCTGTGTATATTTGAACAGGCACACTAACTGGCAAGCGCAGGGTAAAGTTGGCAACGAATGAAGGAAAGTAGTTCCACTATTTAACGTTGAATTAAGAGCGTTAGGTAAACATTTGTGAATACTGAAAGTCCTTGTTATTTACTTTGTTTTTTTTAGTTGCATATAAGCGAGAACAAAAATAAAATTACTAACAAGCCTTAAACCATCATCTTGGCAAATAAATCATTATGACAACTTAGCTACACAGAGTTACTATTGTACACAGAATAGTCACAGGTAACGTAATATAACAACGCTTAGGTAAAAAAAAGAATTATACAAATCACAAACAACCCCTTAACCATCGCCATGGCACACAAAAATCTCTTTCACTTTTTGCAATATGCTGATCCGAGTCTGGTAGTTCACCATCTGGTCGTTCATATTCATTTTTCTGTAGTTTTAGAAGTTTTTTAAACACAAGGTCATCGAAGCTCTCCCAGCTAGGCCCGTAGTGGTTTCGTAGGGTGTAGCGTAATAACACAAGGTAACTTTTTTTTTTTTGCTAAGTTAACCATACTGCTTACGCCAGCAGACAAATCCTCACATATCCTGGATAGTCAGACGTTTACATGCACAAATGGGATGCCAATCCTTATTTTCTCATGGAAGGGACTGATATCGGCAAACCAAATAATCATGGATTGCACATCTTTGTTTAATGACAAATTATACCGAAACTCTGAGATTAATCTCAGATACCGCGTGTGTTTTATTTGCAATAAACATGGGTTTTACACCCACTTTGAAGGGCCTGTACAACCGTAAGGGAAGGTGATATAAATTTTTTCCTCCTAATTTGGTGTGACGAATCACCTCCCGGAGTTTGTCGGTGATTTTAAGTAACACGTTGTGTATAATCGTGTGTTCAATGCATTTATAAATTTTACACACTTTAAAACTGACTTCTAGCATTATTTTTTATGTGAAATCACTTATGTTTTTTACTGGTTGGTAAATTAAAGGAGCCAAAAGTTCGCCAGCTCTTCTCCCTAGGCTGGAAAAGGAAATAAGACGCAGCTAGGAATGAAAGGCAGCCACCGGACAGTTGAGCCACTTTGCAAAGAGGACTCCTCCGCCCCACGGCTGCCAATGCGAGCCGCGGCATGGCTCGTGACGTCACTAGCGGGAGTTCGTATCAGGAACGGGCGCCGGAACGCGTCTTTCACGCATCCTGTCTAGCACCAACCTGTTGTTGGCTTTAGCAGGAGGAGATAACTGCGACAATGCCCAGCTGCATCAGTCGCGGCTCAGTCTTCGTCCTGTTACAATGCGCGTGCGTCGAGTTCCAGCTGTTGTTGTTTATCGCAGCGAGAGGTGAATAATACCCGGCCCCTTGAGAGCATTGAAGGCACTGAAATACCTTCCAGAAGGACAGGAACTCAGTGAGGCGCATACTCGGATGCAGGAGACTTGCGAGGGAAGTACTGCGGCATGGAATATGGACAAAGAGCAGGATGTACGATCTAAGATTTATCACATCCGTACGGAAGCACGTGCGCGCAAAGCTGTCCACGCAACCTAAGGCGGGAGTGCCCCGCTTGCATCTTCCAGGCTTCTGTTAACTCTCACTGTGCAACCCAGTTCGCGGATTCTCGCTTTTCGTTGGAAACAAATGTGCTGTTTACTCACTCACTCTTCCTGTGACTTCTCTGGCATTTTGGTATATTCCAGAAGCGCAGGGCAATCAATATCCGTGAATCCAACCGAAGCGAGCGTGCTGTACTTCATTTCATATAAGTTGGCCAGATTTTGGCAGTCAGTGAGTGGCAATTTACGTATACGAAACAAACCAAGTGCCATTTACAAAATCCTGTATCAGCTGATGCACGAACGAACAAAAGTTAATATTACGTTGGCTATTCTGGGTGCACTGCCGACGCACATTAGACAAGCAGAAAATATGTGGATAAGAAAGAGTTCCTAGATTAATTAATACATCTTATTTTCGTGGTCACAAAACAGTGGTTGTTAGTGTTTCAAATTAAACTTCGTGATAAAGTAGTAATGAATAGGTGTTCAAAATAAAATGCACAATAAAACGATCCGTATCCAAATTAAACGCAATTTCAGAATCTTTTTTCACGTCTTATCTCCCTCTCCAATCCCACTTTCCTTACATGCTTTATATTAATTCCAAAAGCATACAGAAATATTTCATAATATTGTTGAATTACTTTTTTCTAATAATTTGACGAAATATATTTCAAATTCGTGTCGTTCCCAGCTAGTAATAGAAGAAGAGTCAACTTTAGAAAGCCGCTACCTCTTGAGAAAAAAAAGTGGCTCAGACCACGCGCTGAAATCTTGTGCGCACCATCTATGGAATTATTTGCGAAGCATCACAAGCCAGAAGAGAATAGCGTTCGTTTGCTTTATATAATATATTTACGAACAGATACCAATAGTTTTATTTTTCGCGAGCTCTGCATAGTTTTTAAAGTAACGTATATTTTGTGCACAGCTGTTTTGAATACTAGTAATTTATATTCGGCAGGTAATCAATCGTTCGTCTACGTAGGCCATATTGTCCTCCGAAAAGCCATTTCCTTGTTTCCAAAAAATTGGGACATGCGTGAATAATTTTTCAGCAATTCTAACATTATTCCACGTCACATATTTCCAACTCGAATATATTAGCTATAATGTCCAACGTGTGCTAATAGGTATAACTACCATTTTGCAAATGTTATCCCAAATTCACTGTCTCGGACAAATTAAAAAGAGTTAGCAAATATTAAATTTTTTGCAAGGTTTTATATTTTTACTTTTATAACCTACTAATTTTTTTAGACAGTTGTCAGTCTAAAATATCTTAAAATTTGTTTAATATTAAAATTTTTTGTAGTTACTAAATTTTAAATTAATTAATTATATTTTTTCTATTTAACATAATAATTTACTGCTTAATGATTTCTGTACACATTGCTTTTACTACAATCGCAGCTACGTATTTCTGAGTAGCAAATTTGCCTAAAAGTCCCACGAACAGTACATTGAAAAGGGGATCGGCTGATAATGACAGCATGAAAATAAACAACATCGTTGCCATGTGGCCGATCAGTTAATGGTGGAAGGATACGCAGTCAGATGTAAACAGTGGCGCTACTTTCGCGGACCTGTCAGAATCTGGCCAATTTACATGGTATAGTCCATCTCATTTTAGAAGGCCACATTGTGACAGTCAGTGAGTGGCAACTTGATGTATATGAAAACAAACAAAGTGCCATTTACAAAATCCTATATCAGCTGATGCATGAATGAACAGAAATTAATATTACGTTGGCTGTTCTGAGAGAAGTGCCGACGCACATCAGACAAGCAGAAAATACGCGGATAAGAAAGAGTTCGTAGATCAATTAATACATTTTATTTTAAGTGGTCATAAAACAGCAGTTTTTATTTTTAGAAACTAAACTTCGTGATAAAATAGTAATGTATAAGTGTTCAAAATGAAATGCACAATAAAACAACCAGTATAGAAATGAAACCCAACCTCGAAACCTTTTTCACGGTGCCCTCTCCAACCCCGCTTTTCTTACGTGCTTTATATTATTTCCAAAAGCATTAAGAAATATTGCATGATATTGTTGAATTATTTTCTCTAATAATTTGACGAAATATATTTGAAATACGTTTCGTTCCCAGCCAGTAATAGAACAACATTCTACTTTACAAAGATACTATCTATTGTCGAAAAATATGTTGTGCGTGCCATCATTTGGTTCTTTTGCGAAGTATATGCCATATTGTTCTCCGAAAACCCATTTCCTTGTTTCCGAAGAAGTGGGACACCACACTCTCGCCGCACCAGCACGTCATACCTGTAATGTGTGTTGCACTCACGTCTTCCCGCTGCCCCCCTCTACACGTTCATGCCCTTCCAGTTACATTACGTTTACGAACGACCCTATAAACGCCCTTCAAACTCCTTTTCGAAGACTCTCTCGCTGCCTGCCGCGCCACCCAAGTTGTTCACCAATTGCTGCACGAAGCAGCACCTCCTGGACAACATCGTTGCCATGTGGCCGATCAGCTGATGGCGGAAGGATACTTAGTCAGATGTAAACAGTGGTGCTAATTTCGCTGAGCTGTCAAAAAGTGGCCTTCTTATATGAGAAATACTGTACAGAGTATACCGCCATATCTTCCAGTGCATCTCACATATGCGCTCGTTGAACAAAACATTATTCATTCATCTCATGGAGTTCTCTGTGATAGTCACACACTCAGAAGCATGTTTCCATTACTCTAGCCTACTCACAGTCCTGCAACAAGTGATGATCCTGCTATCTTCGAGAGGGAACAGCCGAAGTCTTCACCGAAATAGCATTGTGTGTCATCTGTTCTAGTGGATTTCACACTATGGTCGCAGGCTAGAATTTCGTTCATAGTTTTAAAATTTCAATAACATTGACTTATCTCTTATGGCCAACTAATCTACTTATCACGGATACTTACTAATAATAAAATATTAAAATATACTACTAGTATTATCCATACGCATGTTAAAATACAAATGGTTGGGCCTCAAAGTTTAGACCTAGGTAAATAAAAATATAAGTTTTTATCGATTTTTATATATAATATTTTGTTTTATTTTCCATAGGTATCTCTATTGGTTAACAACAAAGTACTGACTAAAATTATTAGGTACTTTGTATCACCCTTCCTGGATGTCGAAATTAACGAGTATGCAGCACTATTTCTTGAAACTTGTTGCTTATTTTTGCTTATATATATATGTATATATATACTATTGTATAAAACGGGAAGGAAAAATATTTCTTAGGAATTATTTTATTTAAATTAAATAACTACTTTTATTAATATTCGTCATAAATTCATAAATTTAATGGTTTAAGAACAAACGTTTCCACGGTACCTTGGGTGCGTAACTGCCCTGTCGCTTTCAAAAATTAATTAGTTTCCAAATATTTCCTTTTCAATTATTTCTTTAATAAATGGCAATTTTTTACCAATCACATTTGTAAATATCTCTTTGCGGTAAAACAATCTGTACTAATGTAGGTACTATTGCTAAGAATCTTAACAACCTGCTAAAACTAAAATGGCACGCAGTTTACTTCCCAAAAACTTACTGAAACAATTGTTTCTTTAAATATTATATTTATTTCAAGCTACGGTAGACGTGTATAATACATGTATGATATAAAACCGGCATATTAATGTTTTCTTTGATTAGTTTCAAGAGCTCTTAATTTATAACTCAAATGTCAAAAAGCTGACGGATTTTTAAGTAACAAAGCAAAGGACTTCAATGCTACCCTAAATCTAGAGTGGTGTGGCATAAGATGATAAGTATTTTATTTTTATTTTTGAGGTCTTCAACTAGAGTAACACCGATGATCAATTCTGGCAAAATATTGACACATGAAAGGAAATTTGGAGCATTTATGTGACACCATTATATTACTGTAGAGATTTGAACTGAGTCTAACAGTGAGCACCAGTGAGTGAGACGAGGTGTGGATGGAGCTTTATAGGAATGACGTGATAAAGGAAAAGAAATTATCACATTGAAACCTAGGGACCAAAAATTATATGCACACTTTTTTCTCAAGTTTTTCTAAAGTTGCCTGCTGGTCATCGAAGCCAGTTTATCATGGTAGGGGGGTGAGTGGCCTAACCCACCACACCAAACAAAAACATGTTTGAAACTGTAAAAGAGCATGGGAACATAGATGTTAACTTCTTAGTCGTGTGCCCAAAACATTACATGGTGTATCGCTGGAACACGTGAACGACATGGTATAAAATAAATACACCACGAAAATATGAAACCAAAAAAAAAATACCTTTATTTTCGAATAATCCATATATATGAGATTTGCATTTCTCAAGGCTTGCGTGAGATTAATGATTTCCATCCAATCTTCTCGTGTCTTTGTGCAGTGTAGCCAAAGTTTTGCTGCATTAACGATGCTACGGGCGAGATGATGACGAAGGTACCGGTCCCGTCTCCATATTCCTCAGTCAGTTGTAAGCCTTCTTTATATACACGATTCTGTCTGCAGTTTCATATTTACATCGAGAAAAATGTATGCTACATAACCATAAAGAAAAGCATGTACACAATTTTCACATATGAGTCGTTTGTCATAGGAGCAACACAGATTAGGTTAGCATATCGCAGTCCTACGAGGCCCAATGCAGTACTTCCTTATGGCTGTATGTTATCTTGAGGAGTTAAAAGAATTTTGTCAGGTGCCATCTGCCTAGGGCCTCAAACAGAACGAAGGGCTCTATTTATTTACAATATCTTCTCTGTATACAGTACATGCTGATGTGATCGTATTGTGGTCATGGTCACATGCATTGTCTGCTGGTCATTTAAGACTGCCAGATAATTAAAAAAAAAGATTTTATTTTGTACCACACACTTCTGAATTCCCTTATCCTTTTTTACTGACCTTCTCGCCGTACATATAGAAGTATAACTTCGCTCTGAGGCCTACGAATTCGGTCATGGTCTTTCCATCGCATTCGTCTTTGAATATGCCAACCGCTTTCTTGTTGATGGACGAAAATAACTTGTGGTTCGTGGGATAGCCACTCGTGTCGAACTCTGCAAAGAACTGTGCATCCAAAACCATATCCTCTTAAAAGTCCCGGGTTCAAATATGATACAGGAACGAGTCAGTGTCTGCATAAAGGAGCTCGATGTCTTGTTTTTGAGAGGACGATAACTGAAAAGCCATAATTAAAAGGTTTATCAAACAGTGTGGCTTCATGTTGCAGTCGAATAAATGAAAGATTTTCTTCGTAAATCATTCGCTCTAGGTATGACATAATTTTGCTGCCAGTCATGTAAAATGCAGCAGAACTAACCTAATTAAACCTTATTTCTTGAGACGGGTTATTGTGGACTCAGGAGTGGGTAGAAGTGAGATTAGGTTTGCGATACAGGTGTTATGGTACTTACAATGATGAAAAAGGGCGCCAGAGCATGAGATGCTCATCCAGCGATGAGCCAATGGCCCACATGGCTTCTCCTGAGCTCAGCCCGTGCGACGAGGTGATGTCGGTAAAGTTGTGAAGTCCTTCCTATGCCTACCTACGAGGGTGTAGGCCCCCTCATAGCACTGTAATTATCATGTGAGACAGTTAAGTTGCTATCTCACATGCCGAAAACACCATAAAGATATTATCAAGGTTGCGATGCACCAGTGGATGGAAGACCCAAATGTACGTTACACTGCCATTAGGCAGCCAATAGTGAAATAAAAATTTTCACTCACTATCTATTCCTTTATACGAAGCACTTACACAGTTACAGCGTGAAGGCATGCTGGCAGCCATCACTGACAAAGTCTGTTGCATTTACATTAAGTTTGTTTATGTTTTAGTACATTCATTTAAGTTAATGCAAAAATCACTTGCACCCTAATTTATGGAAATTTGAGCGTGGTAACAGATGGCTAGTGGTGGACAGTCCAATCTGACCCCAGAAGTGGTGTGGTTAGCCATGCTCGAATACTTGTTTTAGAAAGCCCGTTTTTACTAGGGCGCGAAAATAAGGGGTTTGTTTACATGTTATTAAAGTCCAAAAGTTACTGATCACTTTATACACACTACACGCACAACGCATGCACAAACTGAGAATGGAGGGACTACACTAGGGGTTTTGTGAAAACTGTAACCACTGTGTCTCTCTCGTTGCATTCATTTCCCCGGCGGTATTCTTACTGAGGACGTTTCTTGGCAGTATTTGTCGGCCCGAATAACCCGCCCTCAAAAGATCTTTCTTGAGGGCATGAAAGCGGGATGGTTACCTGACTCTGGCAGTACCCAGGTGGTTGCAGAGGGGTGGTACACTCCGGTGCATATCGCNTCCCCCCCCCTCCCCACAACCACCTTCATGACCACCCAGTAGAGTGCACATCGAAACTGCGCTATTGTAACAGGACGAACATGCTAAGGGTGGAGGGATGCTGCATGCATCACACGATACATGAATCGCATGGTTGTGGGATGGATGAAAATGGTGCGAGCATAGTTGTACTGTTCCTTACCCACTATCTCGTGTCGGCACTCTCTCCCCTTTTAATCACATAACTTGAAGTTAGTTTCAGTAAGGTTAACTCTTCTTGCCTTTAACAGAGTTAAAGGACCTAAATTGTATTTAATTTTCATAACTTTTAAATGTTTTACCCCAAAATTTCACTGAACTTCATAGCCATCCCCACTATCGTGTTTGTGGTTTGTATTGATGTGTTGATGCCCCTAGTAAATTCGTGTTCTGTGTAATTAGTTGAGTGGAATTATAACACTTTCCATGAATTTTTCGTTTGTTATCGGAAAAGTCGCTATTCTTTACAATTTCCTTTATGGTAATTATTGTAGGCAGTTTTTGTACTGTACTGGGAGTAACATTGCAATGTCCACGATACTTATAACTCACAAATTAATTGTAGATCAAGGCTTTCTAGTAGGCCTAGTACTTTCTACTTTCCTGATCTCCATAGCATACTACAGTATAATTCTATAGCGACCAAACTGCAGTGAATTCAATATGACTTTTAATGGAACCATGAGGCAAATTATATAAGTCTGCTTTCTTAAAACATATTTTCTGACTATTTCCAAAACAGTACTTAGCGTTCTTGGCTCATTACTTTCTAATGGGATAATACATTGATATAACCCATATAGGTCAATGCAGGTTTCTTACAATTATTTCACTTTCTCCTTTTGAAGTGGGTTAACTTTACACCAATAACTTAAGCATAAAAACTTATATAATCCATTAACCAAGTCCGAAGCAGAATATCAGTATAAATATTTCGATTTAATAGACTGACTATAGATGAGAAATGTCTATTAAATCCTTACATTTTTCTGCATACGCGAAGAAGTAATTTACAGTTTCCACTTCTGTGAAACTGGCAAAAATAACACAGGGAGCGAATAAATCTTCATATGCTTGGACCCCAGATTTTTGCATTCGTCTAAAAAATGCCTACCACACACGACATAAGTTTTATTAACTCGCTCCTTATCCAGAGATGATAGTCTCGGTTTGTTAATTCTCTCAAGCCATATATTATACAGTTCATTATTTTTTTTGGCATATGCTAAATCCAGAAACGCAGCACGACTTTTTACTAGTCATTTTTTTTAAAACTGTATAACCTCCATCGCGATTTTAAAAACACTAAACAACCTCAATAGCATATGTGCACCATAAAGAATGTTTAAAAATCACAATTCAAAAAGATATCTCATGTGCTACACAACAATGATTTGTTTATTAAAGTTTTTCTCAGAACGTGCTTACTTTAAACAATAATAGACTCATAGTCACACAAAAACCGCAATTTTCTTCCATTTTAAGAGGAACCCTTCCGGTCGGCTGTTACACGGAAATATATATCCTGTGCTCTCTGGCGGATGTTTACATAACTAACCGTATCGTACTCTTTCCAACCATGGAATATTTGTCTTTGTCCTATTTTATTTATGGCCGTGGGGTGAGAGTTGGCAACATGACTACAAAAAAAAACTACCGTAGAAGATACCACAACATGTCCCATGGTTGTTCTCATGACTTGGTTTAAGTGCTGCAAAAAGATAAGTGTAAGTATTTTAATTTATTTGCGCTGTGTTGCTGCTTTAAATGTTAGTTATGTTGTATATTGGTTGTACCATTATTTCGGGTAATTATGCAGTTTAGTGGCTTTTCGGTAAAAAAAAAAAAAAAAAAGTAGTATATTTTCACTCTACTAATTACGCAGAACACGAATATACTAAGATCATTAACGTAGGACTAATTTTGTAATATGTGCCCACCTAACCTAACATAACCTAATCCCACGATGAGTGAATCACTATTTTACATTTGTAAACTAACCTAGGATTGTAGGGTTGTTATCTAACCCAGAATTGTAGGGTTTTACACTAACCTAGGATTTTAGGGTAGCGTCGGATCAGCAATGCGCGGCCATTAATAATGGCAATCGACGTAAACAGACCGGCCTAACTGCTCGTATATTTCGCGATTTTGTTATATTTTTTTTATATGTTCTACCTATTTTAACATGACCCCCTCCTAAATATGAACAAGGTAAGCTGTGCAGAACCCATTAATGCTACTTTTTTTTATCTAGGACGTTTCGTTCAGAAAAGCCCCTAAACTGCATCAAATACCTTATTTCGTAACTTTAAATAGTGGGGTGTGGAGAGTAGAACTTACTTTATTGTCGTAGGGGCAGTGGTAGTGTAGTACTACTCGCCTTCCACCTGATGCATACTGGGTTAGATTCCACGCAAGTGGCAATCAATGTCACTGGTTGGCACGTTTTTTTCTGGTATATCCAGTCTTCCCCCTCATACAAACTGTTTCCGGGGAAACTCTATACTCACCTCCCTTAACCCTCATTGGATCTGAAGACCTCGATGTTAAGAGCTGCCCAAATCTCCATACTTTTGTAGTGCAGGTACCAAAAGTAATTATTCTTTTAATGAGAAAGCTGAGCAAGAAACAAAATGCTGAGTCCCCATCATGGCCTTCATTTCCACGGTGGTTTCATAACTTTGAATGACTTTTGGTGTAGACTGCCAGCCCAAACTGTCACGTCCCCAAAAGTTACTACTTGGGGACATGAAGGCGGGATGGCTGCTAGACCCGAGAGTAGTAGTATTTGTGATCCCGTCTAGTATTTCTGCTTCATTACCCTCTATTTGTCTCCTGTTTTTGTTTTTGGCCGTGGGCTACGCTGTTGGCCACATTACCACAAAAAAATATACAGGCAGTTATCTACATTTAAAAGTGTTTAAATATATAGCTAATAGTTCAAATAATTGAAAAGACACATTTTACACACACAAACATTTGACTAATTGCAGTGGGTACATACATACATACAGATTCAGCNAAAGACACATTTTACACACACAAACATTTGACTAATTGCAGTGGGTACATACATACATACAGATTCAGCTCTCTTTAGAATTGTACGTAGCCGGTTTAACAATCACTGGGACCTGGTGTAGATAACTTATCAGCTTTGCAGAAAAAGTTATTTAGCGACAGTTGAACGCCACCCTTCTTCTTTTCATACAATTGTCTGTAGCACATTGTAGCTGCTTCAACAACTTGACGAACTCGAGAACTTCTCTCTTCATCTGGATCATTTTCTTCAATGATGTTTAAAAAATGTTCAAGGTTTTTTAAAGCATCGTTGATTTTTTTCCCTGTAAGGGTTTTTGTTGGTTGTCCTGGACAGCCATTATTTTGAGCAGCTGTGGATGCTGATGAATTTGTCTCTTGAAGAGCAAGTAGATCTTCATTTGTCAATGGCTCTGAATGTGAGGCCATCAGATCATCAACATCTTCAGAAGTAACCTCGAGATCCAGCTGATGCATAACTTTTGTTCTGTTGCACTTTCTGGGGTCTCCTCAAAACCTCTGAAATTTGGCACCAGGTAAGGACACAATTTATTCCAGCAACCACTCATTGTAGATGACTTTATTTCTTTCCAAGAGAGAGAAATATTGGTGACAGCATTAAGGACATTGTAGTTTTTCCAGAATTCTTTTAGAGTGGGTCTTCCATCACCATCTGTTGCCTTGACAGCTTTGTCGATTATTCTCCTCATGTAATATCTTTTGAAAGTTGAAATAACAGTCTGATCCATTGGCTGGATTAAACTTGTGGTGTTTGGAGGCAAGAATATGACCTTTACCTCTGGACATAAATCTCTCAATGCTTGTGGATGTCCGGGTGCATTATCCAACAATAACAATGCCTTGAATGCCAAATTCTTTTGCTTACAATAATTTTTCACTTCAGGGACAAAATTATTTACATACCAGTCCTTAAATAATGCTGAAGTAACCCAAGCTTTTGAGTTCCATTTCCATATGACTGGCAGTGTTTCTTTGGGGTTTCCTTTCAAAGCCCTGGGGTTCTCACAGTAGTACACTAACAGAGGTTTTAGTTTACAATCTCCTGCAGCATTACCACCAATTAGAAGTGTCAGTNGAGGCAAGAATATGACCTTTACCTCTGGACATAAATCTCTCAATGCTTGTGGATGTCCGGGTGCATTATCCAACACCAACAATGCCTTGAATGCCAAATTCTTTTGCTTACAATAATTTTTCACTTCAGGGACACAATTATTTACATACCAGTCCTTAAATAATGCTGAAGTAACCCAAGCTTTTGAGTTCCATTTCCATATGACTGGCAGTGTTTCTTTGGGGTTTCCTTTCAAAGCCCTGGGATTCTCACAGTGGTACACTAACAGAGGTTTTAGTTTACAGTCTCCTGCAGCATTACCACCAATTAGAAGTGTCAGTCTGTCTTTAGATGCCTTGTGTCCAGGTGCAACAGCCTCTTCTTTTGCCAGGTAAGTTCTTGAAGGCATTTTTTTCCAGAATAAGCCCGTCTCATCAACATTAAAAATTTGGTGAGATGAGTAATTTCCCTCGTCAACAATGTTCTCAAAAGTTTTTATAAATTTTTCGGCAGCTTCAGTATCTGCACTGGCAGATTCCCCTGTAAATGTTATGTTGTGCAGTCCTGCCCTTGACTTAAACTTGTCGAACCAGCCTTTGCTCGCTTTCAACTCTGGAGCATTAGCAGCTAACTCACCAAGCTGTTTTTTCCAATCTTCAAGCAAACTGAGAGCTTTGCATTGAATTATTGCAAGGCTGATAGGGATATTTTTCTGGTGTTGATCGTCTAACCACACTTTTAAAGACAGTTCCATCTATTCCATCGCTGCACCCCACCGTTATGAAATTATTTTAGAAGAAAGATTTCCCGAATTTATAACATAGTCCCTTATATTTCCTTTACTTTTTACAATAGAACGCACAGTGGATCGGCTCAGGTTGAAAGACCGTCCTATAGCTGCAAGTGATTTGCCACTTTCCCATTGCGCGATAATGTCTAATTTTGTTTTATATATATTAGTGATGGTGACCTTGAGCAATTTTCATGGTTACTGTTGAGATTCGCAGCTTCTGTGAATATACATAGCCAATCACCCTACCAGAGAAATTGGTGTATCTGCTAACTCAGTCACATTCTTTCACAAAAAAACTATTTATTTGCACTTCTGTTCCCATGAAATTATTTGTTGTTATCTTATCAGTAATACCCTGTGACATCAACTTCAAGCAGGTGTTTCAAGTGAAGCTGCTATCTTTTCCCCAATTTTCACATATGTATGGCAGGTTCATTGAACTTTATTTTTCCTGAAGACTCACAAAATACACAGTAACAGTGTTTATTTTTGAAAATTTTAACATAAGTAGATATTGTAGAAAGAGGTAATAAAAACATTTTTGTTTTCCAAGGAGTATCCATGCCTGTGAAGATGTCAAACTGTTAATAATAATCTGTTCGTGGGATTCACACACAAGAAATTGTGACTTTAACATCTGTCCATAGTGATTATGTTAACATCAAGAATTGTTTACCAACTGTAATGCTGTAGCCAGTGCGACGTTAAATAGTCTTCTTTACAAATTATTAATTCTCATTTTGGAACTTCCTCTGTAATTCACTCAGTGATAGAAACTGGCCAGTAAAATCAGTTAAAAAATTTTTTTTTTTGGGAAGCAAGTATTTTGTTAGTATTGTGGAAAAATAATCTGTAAAGTCAGTTTGAAAAATATGAATATTTTTAGGTATATTTTTTATGGTAATTATTCAAAATAGCTGCTTTTCTGTAAATAAAGGGGAAAAATCCCGAAAAAGTGGTATATTTCCACTCTACTAATTACACAAAACACTAATTTACTAGAGACATTAACATATTACCAATACAAACCACAAATACAATAGTGGGGAGGGCTATGAAGATCAGGGAAATTGTGGGGTAAAATCACTAAAAATACACCCACAAAAATACAAAAACACCTTAATTTAACATTTGTCCACCCAATTTTGTAATACGTGCCCACCTAACCTAATTGAACCTTACCCCACAATGAGCGAATCACTATTTCACATTTTTAATCTAACCTAATATTGTAGTGTTTTAATCTAACCTAGGATTATAGGGTTTTTTATCTAGCCTAGGATTGTAGGGTTTTAATCTAACCTAAGATTTTAGTCTAATCTAGGATTTTTAGGGTTTTAAAGTAACAGTAAAACACGCTGTAAGTATATGAATTAACTCACGTAGGCAGAACCTCTAACTGCACAACACACACAAACACAACCTGAACCCTAGCACTGTTACGTAACCTGTACCTGCACATACTAATAAAAAACCCAGTTTTGCCTGCAATGTTGCAACATCTTTGGGGGCTGCGGTGGTATAGTGGTTAGACTGCTCGCCTCCCACCAAGGTGAACCGGGTTCGATTCCTGGCGGGGTCGCCCCAGCATTTTCACATCACATATGGGAATCGTACCGGATGATGCCGCTGGTGGCTGGTTTTTCTCAGCAATCTCCCGTTTCCCCCGCCCTTGCATTCCTGCGCTGCTCCAAACCAGCCTCGCTTCACCCTATCAGCTCTCAATACCTCGGTGTTAAGAGCCGCCCAAATCTCTTCAATCACTATTATTCACATCTTTGATTGTCTGCTGCCCAAATATGCTTTCATTAGTTGTGTTCTGGTTCATTTTCAACATAAAATAGCTTTTAGTTGATGGGAACCTAGACATATTGTATTGGCAGGAAGGGAAGGAGTGGGGAAATGCACAGATGATAAAAGTAAGAATAAAGAAAATGGCCACCTAAGAGAGAACTGCAAAACTTGCACTGAAAATTATGATGAGGCCATGTCATTAACTCTGTTTACAAGTATATGTGCATAACTTTCAAAATGTGTAATTTCAGCTTTCACATTATTTTATGTTGACTATTTACTTTATAAAATCCATAATTGTAAAAGGAATTACAATAATTGTAAAAGGATTTACAATAATTATCAATGGGTGCCTAGGAGCACAACTGCAGCTTTCTTACAGTGAATCTTTTAACGAATACATTATGGCTGTAATTTGTGTGGGGGGCCCTTCTGGTTTGTAATATTACATCAGTATTTTATATTTCATCCCTTTGAGAGTTTAAGGAGGCATTAAGTTATACATAATGGTCAATACTTTATAGTCTTTCCCAATAATAATAAAAATTATTATTTTTTTTGCTATTTTGATTATGTATTTGTTATACCTCTTGAAATATAAATATTTTCATCTTGTTTTCATATGTCTTTACAAAGCAATATATGCATGTTACAGCAGAATTTCACCTTCAGAACTTGTATGGTCTGTTTCTGTTAGTAAGGTATATTGGTAATTTATCAATGTTTTATTTTCAGGATCAAAAATGTCATCTGTAGCTGTCACTGCTGTTGGTCCTCCGTGCACTCTCGGAGAAGCTCCATTTTGGGATGCAGAAACTCAAGTGCTGTATTATGTTGACATAATAGGACGGGAAGTTCACAGATACAATCCAAAAACCAAGAAAGACACTTTTATCAAGATAGGTGGGTCAAATTATAGATTGTATTAAAGTAAGTGAGGACTGCCTTTATAATCTCTAGTTAGTTTGAATATTTTTACTTTTATGTGTGTACTTGGTTACTCGTGTTACTTGGGATGTTTACGATTAAATGTGTGTACTTCTTCAGCTCTACGTAAGCCATCACTACACACTTGATCTACACTCACATTTCTCCGTTATGTACTCATGGTACCACACATCATGCCTCATAGTTGCCAACCTACACATTACACAACTGAAGTATGTGAAATACTGCCCGTTACATTAACATACACTATTCTCTCACATACGTATCTCTGTATACAGGTTGATTTTAAAGAATACCCCAATTTTGAAGGTCTATAATATCAAAAACAAACAACCAACAACCTTGATTGACCAATCAAATGAACCGTGGAACCGTGAAGTTTGTTTACCATACATTCATAAATGTTCAATGTGACCGCCATAAGCAGTCCGAACGACATCTACGCGATAATCAAACTCGTTCTGCACTCTTGTCAGTGTGTCCGGTGTTACGGTTTGGACTGCGTTCGTAACTCTCAGTTTGAGGTGGTGAAGGGGAAGCGAGCTCACATTCAACACGTCAATGTGAAGGGGACGGTCTGATATTTCCTTTATGTGCCCAGAATGAGGTAGACGATGCCTTCATGTCTAAGCTGGTTTTTAGCGATGAAGCGACGTTCTATACAAATGGTAAGGTGAACCGGTACAATGTGCGATATGGGGTCAGGAGCCTCCACATGAAACCACCAAACACGAGCGCACTTCCCCCAAAGTGAACGTGTTTTGCGGGGTATCCAAAGATACTGTTTTCAGTCCTTTCTTTTTTCACGAGCCCACTGTTACTGGAATCCCTTATTTGGACATGCTCACACAGTGGTTGTTTCCTCAATTAGAAGAGGTGGCGGGGGACTTCATTTTCCAGCAGGATGGTGCGCCACCCCATTGGCACCTAGCTGTTCGCGGATACCTGAACGAGACGTTGCTGCAATGCTGGATTGGTTGAAGAGCAGCTGGTGACCAGACTCGTCATCACTGGCCCCCCAAGAAACCCAGATCTTACCCCATGCAATTTTTTTCTATGGGGGTACATAAAGGATCAAGTGTTTCATCCACCATTGCCGGCTAACATTGACGACCTCNATTTTTTTCTATGGGGGTACATAAAGGATCAAGTGTTTCATCCACCATTGCCGGCTAACATTGACGACCTCAAAACTATAATTAAGGACGCCATCCAAACCGTAACACCGGACATGCTGACAAGAGTGTGGAACTAGTTTGCTTATCGCGTAGATGTCGTTCGGGCCACTCGTGGTCACATTGAACATTTATGAATATATGGTAAACAAATTTCACAGTTCCACGGTTCATTTGATTGATCAACCTAGGTTGTAGGTTGTTTGGTTTTGATATTATAGACCTTCAAAGTTGGGATATTCTTTTACACTCTTCCTGTATAACATAAACCTTGTCTGAGTAACTTCTTAATCATAGTCATCTTTATCATCCTGATTGTCATTGTCCTCATTGCCACCAATTATCCATCACTTAATGAATCAATCTTGTATAACTTCCAACCATTGGCCAGGTCTGCCAGGAACATACACATCTCAGTTTTATTCTATCCATCCACCATTTCTTGCCCTTCACCATAACCTATTTCACCCCCCTTCAACCAGCTCTCCTTTTGTGTTAATTTTTTACAGTCTATATGCCATTCTAATGTCTTTGGTAACTTCTCCTTCTCAGTTCTCATCACATAGCTATACCATCACAATGTTGGCTTCTTGTCCTGTCCTTTCTTAGTTTCTCTGTCATATTTTCATTCCTCGCTCTGATCATTCTAGCCACTCCCAGTATACTTCTCATTAACTTGATCTTGACACACTACTCTCCTAATGACTAAATTGTGAGACACATTTCACCGTAATCCTGCATGCTTATTTTTCTGTATTGAGCGAAGGTATCATCAGTTTAGGTCATCCATACACGCTTTTAAACACCATTAATCCAGATGACTGACTAACCAGGTTGATGGAAGGCATGCAGAATGAGTTCTTACAGTATAAGGCTTTTGCAGGACAAAATGAAAAGTGGTAGGTAGTTTTTCTTATTGCCTAGGTTGAGAAGCCTGTGTTCCACTTCCATGATTGTACTTCTGCCATTAATTAATGTATATACTTATTTTTGTCATTTATAAAACTTATGGTTCTCAAAGATACCTTCTTGTTCTCTGCCATACATAATACTGTAGTAGTTACTGTATATGAATGGTTATTTTAATCATTGTGCGAAGAAGGTGCTTAATGCACACAGATAATAAGTGGTGGTTTGATCATTTGTCAGAATATTGAAGTTATTTGGCAAAGTAGTGGTGCATTTATTGTTCTTATAGCCGTAATCAATATACAAGGAAATTAATAGAAGGTGCTAATAGTGGAACATTAAATTTTCAGAGGATGGACAACCTACTTTTGTGATCCCAATAAAAGGAGAGAACAACAAACTGCTAATTAGTATTACTCTTAACCTGGCAGTTTTAACTTGGGATGGCGAGAGCCCCACTGCAGACAGCATCCAGGTGATTGCATCTGTGAAAGAGGACAAGCCGGGCAACAGGTTGAATGATGGGAAAGCTGCTCCAAATGGCACTCTTTGGGCAGGTAAAACCATTTGCTTATCATAAGTTATTGTAACGTAATGCATTATCACAAAAAATTATAAGCTAACTGATACTTGTACCAACTTTGACAGTCTTATCTGAAAATTAACAAAATACCAAAATATGTTAGTCTTAGAAGTAAGTATGTAAAAGTTATTTAGGTTTTTCTTACTAACTTCCTTTGCATTTTGTTAAATTTGACTATTTCATATCTTTGCATCATTTGGATATAAACCTATAGGTACTTGAAACACAAGCTATTATTTTGTCACTGACTGATCATCATTTCAGAAAATCTTAAGATGTTGGTTATCTAGGTACAACCCCTGTATTTCTTAGCTTCACTGAACTTAAGATATTTAAAAATAATAACATATTAGAATAATTTTTGTTGCTTTCAAAAGTTAATATAATTATTTTATGAATTTGAAGAGGTATTGTAGATCTGTCTGTGCTGTACACTGTTCAGTAATTTTGATTGTAGGAACAATGGGTAGTGAGATAAGTCCTGGAGTGTTCCCCGAGGATGCTGGGGCTTTCTATTCATTTTTGAACTTCAAGTCACCTGTTAAACATTTCGAGAATGTGGGCGTTTCAAATGGTTTAGTGTGGACCAGGGACATGAAGAAACTTTACTACATAGACACCCCGACGTATAGGGTAGATGCCTTTGACGTGGAAGCTTCAGGAAATCTGTGTAAGTAGTATAATACAGTACTTTATTTAACCCCGAAAAGCAATAAACTAAAAGATCTGGGATTTTACTGAACGTACCACATTAAGGTAATTCAAAGGAAGTGACCTTGACTGATGCTCTGAAAGTATTCTGTTACCTTGGCTTACTTGACAATACAGAAAGGCATTGCCACAATTTTAACAAATGCCAGTGATTGGTTCATTGCAAAAATTTCTTGTTCTAGAATAATCTGTTAAGTACGAGATTATATTTGACAAAATATTTTTCTATTTAGGAAGTATTTTTTCAACAAACGCTTTTATCTGCCTTTTCATTTGAATTATGTTTTAAACTTTATGGATTATTCATTAGCAACATTAAATAATTTTACTTCATTCTGTTTTGAATGTTGAGTACCGTACTTTATTTAGTAATTTTTGCATCTTTTTTACAAAAAAAACTGAATTCTTTTTGTACCATAACACACAAAGATTCTAGTGTCCTGCAGTGTCCTACAACTCGCCGTCTGATGAAGCTGGTTTAGTCAGCAAAACGCTGCAATTACACAACCGTGTGGAAAATTTTTCGTCCTTTTTTTTGTGTGTGTGTATGCGTATGTGCACCTGTCCTAGCGGCTGACTTGCAACCTTAACTAACACACAGATTCAGTTTATGTCAATACTATACACAGTGACATCAAGGGTTTTTAGGGGAAAAGGGGGGGGAGACGATATAGCAGGTGTACGGTGCCTTGTGCACCTTTCTGGTGGAATACTCACCGGTCCAGGGAAGTCTTGCAGAAAATACTTTACCAGCTGTTCAATAGATGTTGAGGGCCGTGATCAACCACCTGGGTGGCTGCTACTCCCAGTTTCCTCCACGTTTAAAATTGATGAAATGTATTGCGAGTGGTTGCTAACCGGTTGCAATTTCCAGCCGGCCCAATACCACCGCGGTTGCCCGTTGTGAACACGTGGATTATTACTCCAAATACTTGCATCGTGCTACAATGTGGAGCTGTAAACACTCTGGCAATTGTACACATTAACACTGAAATACACTAAAAGACTAGGAGAACGCTGGTTAGTGGGCTAGCTCCCGAAATGTGTCAATCTCATCCAGCATCACCAGGATCAGTTCCACACCCCACAGCAAGTGATGAATCAGCCTAATTGCAGCATCTCCTACCATCCGCCACAACAATGGCAGCCAACCAATTTCCAGCAGCCTACCGAGTCGCCACTGTCTACAGCATATCCTCTGTCTGTAGAAACCTGTTTCTGCAGTGAGACTTCAGAACTTTTGGACGTAGCTGAAGCCACTACCTGTTAGCAGCATTTAATGATGAACTTATTGAACTAACAAGTTTTTTTTTATTCCTTAAATCCATGCCATGTGTAAAGGCCTATTTGTTATTACATTGTATTGTCTGGTTTCATCAAATGTATTGTGTGTTCAATAAAGAAAATTGCTTTGTTGGATTCCTCCACATAGAAATCTCTCATACGTAATAATTATATCAATGCTAATATTAACGTTGGATAACACATGAAGCTACTGTTTATCTCCACTTTTTTTTTGACAGTGTGTTTATGATGGCAATCTCAAGAGAATTTTAGGCAATGTTCAGTAATTTTGGACATTTTTCTGGCTATAACTTAATAGGACATATCACTCAATTCTAAATGTGACAGTCATAAACTTGTGGATTATTTATAACATTATAACACATCTCACTCTATAGTTACTGCCAATCTTTCCTCTGGGCTCACAGGCTTCTGCATGGTCATCGTTTGTTGTGTAATTTTTGGTCCTGCTAAAAAAAAAGCAATTCGTCAAACAAACCAACAGACATTCTGAAGTAGTTAAAATATTTAGCTGGATGGCATCTTAGATTTTGATTTATCTTAAGGAATTGCCCTTTTAGTAGACGCTGATTTACAAGTGGATGCCCCCAGTGTAGTCTTTGGTTCTATCTCCTTTCGCGTATTATTCGAACCAGTAGTACAGAGGTGCACGCTAGCTGAATGGGATACATTTGTAGTTCGTGTGGAAGGGCAGTTTACGGTTGCCTGAAGCTGCGACTAGCGATTGATGTGTCGCAGCGACAAAACGTTGCCCGTCTGCAAGGGGCCTTAGGGTCTTCATCGGCAGGTCTGGTTAAACACATAGCAGGGGAATACAGTTGTGGCCAACACTGGAGCACATCAGTTCGTGCACCAACCCCTCCCCTCCGCCTAGCTTCTATCATGGCTGATGCATCAAATACTCCCACCTTCCGATCTGTTTAGATCTCCAGCAGGATCACTCCTATCTCCCTTATTTTTCATGTGTGAAACTTGGTGGATGTTGCCAGTGGCTGGCACATATTTCACGGTACTTCCATTTCCCTTGCACCTGCATTCCACCACTCCTCCATCTCAATCTTATTTCTCCCCCACGAATACCAAAGACTTGTGAAATGCCTTTAATTTACTAAGCACTGTGGACATTGTCAGTATTTCACACAGCCAATAGTCCTCTTCCCACTGGCTTGTGTTTGCAGAAGGATGCCCTCTGTCTAGTTCCTGGAAAAGCCATTTAGAGAATACTTGTTGGTAAATGAACCTAACTGATTTTTGACACTCGTCACCAAGACTGGAATTAACCACTCTTGACGCAAGTGTATGTGCTACTTATCACTCGATCTCGGTCATTGCGAGAAATAATTGGACAATTTAGTTTTTAGAAACTTGTTTGTTGTAGCAACTACTACCGAAGTCGAATATTATAATTTTGCCAGCTTACATCTGTAACAGTCGTGCAAAAAAAGTTTTAACGGACTACTAATAATTTCAATTTTTTAGTGTAGTCTAGTTTTTAAAATAATATTAATGAAGTGGAATGAGTATTTTGCAGTTACTTGCATGTATTGCATTTAATTTCATTAAATTTGTTGATTTTTATGTGAAAACAAGACAAATTTGGATCTTCAGTTACAGGTAGTAAGTAGGCTTTATTTCACGATTGTTATTTGTCCTGTACAGCAAATCGACACACTGTAATCAACTTCAGAGAAAAAGATCCAGGTGTACGCCCTGATGGATTAACGATAGATGGAGATGGAAAACTGTGGGTGGCAAATGTTGCAGGATCCGAGGTAAGATGAATTTTAAATTGAGGATGTGTTTAAAAATAAGCAGTATCCATGTATAGTACAGTCCATTTTTAACAGAATCCCATCTGCCAAAACAAATTAACCAGAGAAGCTTTTGTTTCCTAGCAAGCTTAAANACAGTCCATTTTTAACAGAATCCCATCTGCCAAAACAAATTAACCAGAGAAGCTTTTGTTTCCTAGCAAGCTTAAAGTTCAATTTCTTGCTCCTTCCTGCATTCTTGTAGTGAGGAAATCATGCACATGCAGCATTGTATAATTTAAATGCGCATGGTAAACTATAGGTTTTGGCAGCAGAATGATTTCCTTTCCACGTGAGACATATCGCTGTAGACACGTTCTGGATTTGCCATGCAGCGACATGCAAGTGTATTTCAAGTGTACAAAATTCGGACTGCAACCTGAATTCAAAGAATGATGTCTAGTGAGGAAGATGTGATGTACCATTTTATTTAGAGTCACAGAAGAAGGAAACAGAGAAGGGTTGGGTGCATCCTTACATTGAAATAAGTGGTAATAGGAGATTGTTTTATGCTGCAAGAGAACTTTCCAAAGATGACGCAAATTATCAAATGTTTTACAGAATAAAGAAAAATTCTAAATATTGTTTAAATTTTGGATGCACATACATGATTCAAAGACAAAACACTAATGTGTGGGAATGTGTGATTTGTAAATATTCTATTTATGATGTGTCTATGGTTTCTAAATATTAAAACAGATTATTAGTTGGTTGGTCCAAGAGAGTGCCGATTCACATTCTGATATCTTGTCACCAATCAACCCTTTAGTGTTAAATACACTGCAATCCTTATTACTTATTAATGTAATTTACTTTAAGCTTTCAGTACAATGTTTTTTAAGGACTCTTTGAGAATAGTCAACGTGAATGGCAGCTTCAGTTCATTGTGAAACAATTTAGTTTGTTCCATTATCATTGCTCCAGAAATACTGAAACCTTCGCTGCAGCATTGCCGAAAACACTTGATTAAGACGTCAAGTTCAACACTTTTACTCAACTGGGTTGTTTTACTATTTCCCATACCTTTATTCGACTAACTATCTGCTTAAAACTTGTAGAATTAATTTTTTTATGTCGTATACAGTTCAACTGCCAATGCCATAACAACACAAACATAGTGATTATCTAATGTACCAGCATCCAATTTTTTTTTTAAATTTCAACTTTGTTTATTAGACAATGCAATTTTCTTACGCTTTGTGCTGGAACCGAAACACTAGTTAGTCGTTTCTTCCGACATTGCGTAACACAACTACCAACTAAACATTTGAAATTGTTTACAAGCGCATAACAGTATGTACTGCTTGTGAGCAAGCTGCTCTGTTGCCAAGCATCTGGCAGACTGTTTCATAGTGTGCTGCTACAGTGGGGCGTGGTGCTTGCTCGATGACGGAGGGGGACAGTTTCTTCACACACACGTGAAGTGGCATGTTGTGTGCCAGGGCGCCAGATGTGTTCTGAATAACTGAAGGCTGGATAAATGGTGGAGGNACAGTCCATTTTTAACAGAATCCCATCTGCCAAAACAAATTAACCAGAGAAGCTTTTGTTTCCTAGCAAGCTTAAATTTAATTTCCTGCTCCTTCCTGCATTCTTGTAGTGAGGAAATCATGCACATGCAGCATTGTATAATTTAAAAGCTCATGGTAAACTATGGGTTTTGGCAGCAGAATGATTTCCTTTCCAGGCGAGACATATCACTGTAGACACATTCTAGATTTGCCATGCAGCGACATGCAGTGTATTTCAAGTGTACAAAATTCGGACTGCGACCTAAATTCAAAGAATGATGTCTAGTGAGGAAGATGTGATGTACCATTTTATTTAGAGTCACAGAAGAAAACAACAGAGAAGGGTTGGGTGCGTCCTTACATTGAAATAAGTGGTAATAGGAGATTGTTTTATGCTGCAAGAGAACTTTCCAAAGATGACGCAAATTATCAAATGTTTTACAGAATAAAGAAAAATTCTAAATATTGTTTAAATTTTGGATGCACATACATGATTCAAAGACAAAACACTAATGTGTGGGAATGTGTGATTTGTAAATATTCTATTTATGATGTGTCTATGGTTTCTAAATATTAAAACAGATTATTAGTTGGTTGGTCCAAGAGAGTGCCGATTCACATTCTGATATCTTGTCACCAATCAACCCTTTAGTGTTAAATACACTGCAATCCTTATTACTTATTAATGTAATTTACTTTAAGCTTTCAGTACAATGTGTTTTAAGGACTCTTTTTGAGAATAGTCAACGTGAATGGCAGCTTCAGTTCATTGTGAAACAATTTAGTTTGTTCCATTATCATTGCTCCAGAAATACTGAAACCTTCGCTGCAGCATTGCCGAAAACACTTGATTAAGACGTCAAGTTCAACACTTTTACTCAACTGGGTTGTTTTACTATTTCCCATACCTTTATTCGACTAACTATCTGCTTAAAACTTGTAGAATTAATTTTTTTATGTCATATACAGTTCAACTGCCAATGCCATAACAACACAAACATAGTGATTATCTAATGTACCAGCATCCAATTTTTTTTTTAAATTTCAACTTTGTCTAATAGACAATGCAATTTTCTTACGCTTTGTGCTGGAACCGAAACACTAGTTAGTCGTTTCTTCCGACATTGCGTAACACAACTACCAACTAAACATTTGAAATTGTTTACAAGCGCATAACAGTATGTACTGCTTGTGAGCAAGCTGCTCTATTGCCAAGCATCTGGCAGACTGTTTCATAGTGTGCTGCTACAGTGGGGCGTGGTGCTTGCTCGATGACGGAGGGGGACAGTTGCTTCACACGCACGTGAAGTGGCATGTTGTGTGCCAGGGCGCCAGATGTGTTCTGAATAACTGAAGGCTGGATAAATGGTGGAGGGNCACGTGAAGTGGCATGTTGTGTGCCAGGGCGCCAGATGTGTTCTGAATAACTGAAGGCTGGATAAATGGTGGAGGGCTGCATCTCCATTTTGGATGCTTCAGAAAGCACATTTTGTAAAAATAACAACTTTAAGGCAGGACCATTTTAATAATTACTCTGAAGAAGAGACAAATAAAAATAGTGTTAACAGTAATGCAAATTTCTGTTTTCGTGTTATGTCTGTTGAATTGTTGTACAACACTGTAACATTTATTTCACTCTTTTTTTTTTTTTNAATTTCTGTTTTCGTGTTATGTCTGTTGAATTGTTGTACAACACTGTAACATTTATTTCACTCTTTTTTTTTTTTTTAACTAGGCTTTATCTCTAAGCATTTTAATGGGACTTTGGCAAATATTCAGTTTACTGAAATGTNTTTTTTTTTTTTTAACTAGGCTTTATCTCTAAGCATTTTAATGGGACTTTGGCAAATATTCAGTTTACTGAAATGTCCAAGCATGTTGCATACATAAGTATTGTGTTTCAAACACCTAGAGGGAATGAACTAAGTTGTGATATCCAAACAGACGGCATTTAAATCATTATTACAGTCATCAATGTTTACTATCAAAAACATAAACTTTATACGTCCAGTACTCTCCAACATATCACCTACAGTCGGAACAACCACCATTTCATTAGAACATAACTTCATTCGTCTAACCAAAGTAACACATATTGGCAGTAAAAAATAAATAAGTAAATAAGATGGTCTTCTCAAAGACCATAGTGTTATTTTCGTTGAGGTCAGTTTTAACAGTGTTATGTATGTCACAATGAACGTATAAAAATTTATTGCGTAAACTAGAGCCCAAGGCATGATCATGAATACTAATTACACCCACTGTTACCAAAAATGGGAAAGTAATGTGACTGATGGATGATGATTTGCAGTGTACCAATTGTCCATATTCTTTGTACTTTGTTGGGCTAAAGCCATGAAAACGGCTGTGTTGAAATTTCTGTCTGTTGGTTGGTTCCCTAACTATTGAAAAACATGCTGTACTGTTAGTAGTGACACTTGCAAGTTTTTCATAGGACTGTGATGTAAATGTATTTTGTACTCGTACATAATGCAGCAGGAATTAAACATGGTTGCGTAACTGAAAGGTGCCACCATAGCAATTAATGATTTTGAATGAGAGGCGTCCAAATATTATGTTGGTTATGTCTTTCAGCACTTCTGAAAGACTTGAATTCTTGTTTCAACAAGCTTAATGATCATTGTTACTGTATTCATAATATTTGGTCTTTGATTTAGGTACAGAATTCTAACAAGTTATGTAAACAATAATATCCACGCAAAATTTTTCAAGAAATAGTTTTCTCACTTCTTGCATCTTTGTCTTGTTCATTGTCATGATATAATTTTGGAACTGTGTATACAATCAAATATGTACTTCTTGTAACGATGTACTTTTCTGTAGGTGCTCCGTGTTGATCCTTTATCTGGCACCATTATACAGAAGGTATCTATTCCATCAAATAGAGTGACATGCATGGTGTTTGGAGGGCCTAATTTGGATGAATTGTATGTAACAACCACAACAATCCGCACAACAGAAGAAGAACTGAAGAAGTGGCCTCAAAGTGGCTCAACATTTGTGGTGACAGGTCTTGGTGTGAAAGGTTATGCAGGGGATAGAGTTGTGCTGCCCTAGTAATTAAAATGTAAGTCCTAGAACCTCGTGAACATATGGAACTTGGAACAGTCTGTAACTTCTTGTACAAACTTGCAAATGTAATTCACAGCTACTTTTTTTATTACAAATACACACTTTTCAAATTATAGTATGTACTATAATTATTTCAACTGGAATATACACAATCAAATCACATTATTATGACCACCTGATATTATCCAGAGTAACCGCCCTTCGCAGCACGGACAGCAGCTAGACGAGCTGGCAGTGACTCAGTCAGATGCTGGTAGGTCTCCACGGGTATCTGGAGTCATGCTGTGTGCAGTGCATCCCTCAGCTGTGGAAGGGTGCGTGGCGGAGGAGACAGACAGTGAACACGACGATTGAGGTGGTCCCACAGATGTTCAATTGGATTGCAATTCGAGCTGTTTGGGAGCCAGGGAAGAACCTTGAAGTCCTGATAGTGCTCTTCCAGCCACGTGCAGATACTTCTAGTCATGTGGCAAGGCGCATTATCGTGCTGGAAGATCCCATCCTCCCGAGGAAAGACAATCGTCATGTATGGGTGGACGTGATCGCCGAGGATAGATTCATAACCATATCGATTAAGAGTGTNCGAGGATAGATTCATAACCATATCGATTAAGAGTGTCTTCCACACGGATGATGGGACCTAGAGAATACCACAAGAACATTCCCCAGACCATAACACTGCCCCCACCGCCTTGTGTTCATCCAGCAATGGATGCAGGGTGTCGGTTCTCCGACGTTTCTCACCGGACACGGTATTGTCCATCCGGTCTATGCTGCTGAAAACATAACTTCTTGGAGAAGGCTACCCGTTGCCAATCAGCAGCGGTGGAGTCGCCATGTTGTCGAGCAAATTCCAGTCTTTTTCGTCGATGCACCTGTGTTAGCATGGGTGAAAACATTCGAAAAACTGCAGTTCTATATCACCATAAATAAAACATTGGTAACAAAGACCATTTAAAAATTTACTATCATGGAAAAATAAAAGATGTTTTAATAAATGTAAATCAGTTTATTAAAATAAGGTAGCTTCCATTCTGCTCAGGACAGTATTTCCATGTAAAATTAAGCAGTTTTAATGTGTAGTAGTGAACAATACACAACAAAAAAAATGTAAATAAGAACTCAAATACAAGACATTCCCACACATCAATAAATATAATCTTCAGTTTTTTTCCTTTTCTTACAGCAGAGCATTAATAAAATTTGCTGAAGGATAACCAGTTGTACCGCCGCCGTGCATTAAGAGAGCAGGTGTGTATTCAGAGATATCACCTGTAATTATGCTGCAACAGCACCACTTTACCAGGTCACACTTTGGAAAGAGAAAAAGGGTTATTAACTGTAACATGTTATCTTATATGCACTTAAGTTTCTTTAGTAACTTACAAATACACTGTAGTGGCAGTGACATATACGGCGAATAGGTAAGCATGTTCACTTGATCACCATAGATGTCGTTTCTCTGTACACCAATATTCCTCACGCGCAGGATTTTCTGCAATAGAATACTGTATAAACCAAAGACCTTCTTACAGAGACACTCAACAGCATTTGTAGCATAACCGGTGGGACTCACTCGCAACCACAGTAGTTTCAGATTTCAGAAAAAGCACTACCTCCAAAGGCACATCCATGAGTACCTGCATGTCTCCCTCCTATGCTAATCTGTCCATGGGTAAAACTTGCACAGCCTGCAAGTTCACCAGGGCCTACTCTGTCACATGCCATATTTTTGGAGGTGGAACTGACAAAAGTGAAATATCCATTCACACTTAACCCAACCTCCAATACTTTCAGATCACTTGTTTGCAAGCAGATTCAGTATGCCACTAGAACTACAGAAACCCAAAGGTCAGCAAATCTTGATATCCCTCAGGTTGCCCAATACTGTGAGGGTCTGTACAAACTCAGAACCGTCTTTAACAGTGAACACAAAATTCTGGTCTTGTCACCACTCACTCAAAACTTATTTACCAAACAACTCAGATGGGTCCTCAAGAACCAAAACAAACTGTTGTACCTCAAATTGAGGTTTTAAGTATTCATATCAAATAATTTTTACTGAAATAATTGCTGTTACTCATCATCAGGGGTTAAGCCTAGTGACCAGTTCCATCTTCATTGAAATTGATCCAGCCATCTCTTCGTTGGTCTTCCTTGAGATCTTCTACCTCTTGGTTTATACTGTTGAATTATTTTTTGCAAATCTTGTATCTGGCATACGATGCGTATGTTCTTTCCATCTTACTTGATATTGTTTTATGTCAATGATGTTTTGTATATTGTCCCGCTCAGATGTCGTCATTTCTTTTTTTTTTTTTTTGTCAATTAAGGTATATCCATCCATATGTCTTGGGAATCTCATTTCACAAGACACTATTCTGTTCTCATCTCTCTTCTTTAGAATCCAATTTTCACAGCCATATAGCAGTGCAGGTACAGTAATCACCTTATACAATTTGAATACGATCTCTCTGTCTACTTTTTTCCTAACGTTCTGCATATAGTTCTGCAGAAATAATTAAATGCATTCAGCCTATTTTCGGCATCTCTATTTATCTCATACATAATATTGCAACCTAAGTGTTTGATGTGTCGACCTGTTCTATTGTATCAGTTTCTGTCTTAACTCTCATGGGCTGGTGTCCTAAAAATGTCACTGTCTTGGTCGTACTAGCAGAAATTTTCAAGTTATATTTGCTGGCTATTTTACTCGGTGTAAAAACAGTCTCTTGTAAACCTTCTCATTTTGCTGTTATTGTTTATTTAAAAACCTGTAAACAAAATATATTTTGAAAAGAATTAGACACTTAGTCTACAGTAAGTTATAAATTCTTATTACAAATGGAAGTGGTGATGCCCCCGCTGACTGATAAGTGATGGTAAGGGGCAACCACCCTTCCTTACCACTCCATACTCGATGCCTAGGATTTGGATTCACTTTCATGCTAACATAGGACTTACAGTTTAGTTCATTTGATTTGCAACACATGATAATGTAGTTCTGTTTGATATAATTTTACTAATCTGTGACAAAATATTAACATAAGCACAAAAAAACTGCATTATTTTGTAACATTTGTTTTTATTATTACTATGTTTATAAGTAGTAAAATGTTACGAATTAAGTGTTTGCCTGTACATGAAACTGAAGCGCAGTGAATTCAGGTAAATTTTGGTTAAAATCAGGAAAATTCACAATTGAGTTTTCAGGATGAAGGGCAGCAACAATCCAATGTGGCAATTCTGGTATGATGATTAACAAGTCATAAAGGAGTTTATAGTTAATTAACATTTTAAAATATTTTTACAGTAAAATTCTGTTAAGACGTTTTTTAAGGGACTGCAAAAATATTGCTTATTAACCAGGAGAACTTCATATAACAGTGTGGCTAGCATCAGGGAAAACCTGGAAAAGTCAGGGAAATTTGTTTGAGGTCAGAAAATTTATGTAAAAAAGTTTAAAATGTATTTAATAAGAGAATGAATATTGGATTCTAGAACTTCTGCTATATGCCATCTTATGAATTATGTTATTTTAGTTTATTCCACCCTCATAGGAAGATGTATGAGCCTAGAGACAAATTGGTTGTCGTATGTTTAATTGCAACCCTTATTACACATATTTACTTGCATTTTTTTTTTATGTAGCAAGCATTGGTATTGTGGAAAATATGGTTGTGGGTGTAAGTGTAAGATTTTGCAAATAAATATTTCAAAATTTTAAAAATTATTTAAACACTTACAGTGGTTCTCATTGAATTGATGCATTGTATTGTCGTATTTTTGAGTTATTTTCTGGTTAGAGAATGCTACAAAATAACCTTTGTGTCACCTTTTACCATTTCCCATCTTTGTGTGTGTGTGTGTACACACACACACACTGAAGAGTCAAAAAAACTGGTACACCTGCCTAATATCGTGTAGAACACCCCCC
>NQII01005867.1:67196-134775 GCA_002778355.1 Clitarchus hookeri | reverse complement strand
TTGGAGAAGTGACGCAATAGCGCACCCATCAAACACCGCCCCGGGCCGCAGACAGGAGACAGCGGGCGGTGTTATTTGTGAGGTGGTAAGAGGAGCCGGGCGGCGCCAATAACGAGGCGGAAAACATACTCGTGACGAATGACGCCAGCCCACTGAATGCCAATAAGGGACGCAATTAGCGGGACGGCGGCCGATGACGCCTTTCTCTCGCCCTCCCTTCTTCTGTCGCTCGCTGCGAGAAAACAGAGGCTAAGGCGCCTTCACAGCCTCTCGCTTGTCTGTCGGGTTGCGTTCGCGCTGGCAAATTCTCTCAACATATTTGTCACGAGGCCTGATTTTATTTGTAAACATGACTACGTACTTTGTGGCTTGGCATTAAAAATGTTCTATCTAACGGTATTTGATGCATTCACCAAAACAAAATTAAATCACCGTCTTATTGATTTAAAATTACAAATTCACACGGGGAATGCGTAATTTTATTATTATCAATTAACCAACTGGGTTTACAGATATACTCTATTCACGGTTACTTCCAACTTTTCTGAAGCCCAGCTAAAGTTCTACTTTCAGGATATTCCTCCACCTTATACGAACAAAGCTTAGAAAAATACACCAGGCGGCCAACACACCGCATTCGTGCCCAATCAGTGTAATAATATTTTGCATAAGAACTATTTCTTACTATGAATTGCCAACAGACCTATTTTCTCTCTATATTCATTCATATTTTTTATAAATTAAATTTTACAATTTATAGATAAAATATGAGTGAAAGTTAAATTTAACAAATAATGAGGTCGTTTAATGTTAACACAAGCATAAAGCGCTTGTGATACATTACATCTTTAGGATACAAACAAACACGTCATACATGGGGTAATTTTTCAAAGGTTTGATTCAAAAAGTTTGAAGAAACTGCGAATAGACTAAATAATGCATTTCCTAAATAGTAATAAATAAAGGAACTTTGTATAAAAAGTACATTTTTTCTAAATATTAAAGTATAATTACTCATGGAATTTCGGAAATGTATACATAGGAGAATTAGGTATTATTTTAACGTTGTAATTTACAGTACATTTGACAAGGCTGTAACGTTAATACAATGTAAACCTAATCAAGTTATGTACCTTTTTTTTAACGCTTGAGTTTTTTTTTGTTGTGAAACCAAATGTAAACGGCAGTAATATTAGTTTACTTGTTTAATGCATGTGCTCGAGAAAATAATTTTCGTTTCCAACAAATAGTACGTTTATTTGACCAAGTGTTTTGTGTAAGTAATAGTAGAGAGATTCTTNAAATAATTTTCGTTTCCAACAAATAGTACGTTTATTTGACCAAGTGTTTTGTGTAAGTAATAGTAGAGAGATTCTTATTTTTGTACGTCTGTCGGCTGCGTTAAACACGATTGGTTAGTAAGTGGCGCGAAATCGTGCGAGGGCGTCGCGTTATTTCTAGGGCTGCGGTNGGCTGCGTTAAACACGATTGGTTAGTAAGTGGCGCGAAATCGTGCGAGGGCGTCGCGTTATTTCTAGGGCTGCGGTCGTCAACATCTGGAACAGTGTGACAGTAATCAGCGGCAACTCGGGAAGGGCTTGAAAGACTTCCCGTGATTGAGCCGTGTCCTGCTAGGTCGGGGTTTCGCCACTGCGAGGAAACCTCTCTGAAAACAAGGCTGCAGTGCCGGTGGAAGTTCACCCAAGGATATCCAAGTTGTCCTTGTTGCAGGAACACCGAACTAGGGCGTGCAGTCGTTGTAACGTGCATTCACATTCAGGTGGACCCGGGTCCACCTGATTCATTAATGCACATCGTGGTCACTTTTCACCCCGTTCCTTCTTTTCCGAGCAATTTGTGCCGTCTCTAATGACCCAGCTGCCGACAAGACGTTAAAGACTTAACTATCTCGCCGACCTCCCCGTGGGTCAGTCGGTTGGTGCGCCGACGGTCTGGGNCCACTGAATGCCAATAAGGGACGCAATTAGCGGGACGGCGGCCGATGACGCCTTTCTCTCGCCCTCCCTTCTTCTGCCGCTCGCTGCGAGAAAACAGAAGCTAAGGCGCCTTCACAGCCTCTCGCTTGTCTGCCGGGTCGCGTTCGCGGTGGCAAATTCTCTCGACATATTTGTTACGAGGCCTGATTTTATTTGTAAACAAGACTACGTACTTTGTGGCTTGGCATTAGAAATGTTGTATCTAACGGTATTTGATGAATTCACCGAAACAAAATTAAATCACCGCCTTATTGATTTAAAATTACAAATTCACACGGGGAATGCGTAATTTCCTTATTATCAATTAACCAACTGCGTTTACAGATACACTCTATTCACGGTTACTTCCAATTTTTCTGAAGCCCAGCTAAAGGTCTACTTCCAGGATATTCCTCCACCTTATACAAACAAAGCTTAGAAAAATACACCAGGCGGCCAACACACCGCATTCGTGCGCACTCAGTGTAATAATATTTTGCATAAGAACTATTTCTTACTATGCATTGCCAACATACCTATTTTCTCTCTGCATTCATTCATATTTTTTATAAATTAAATTTTACAATTTATAGATAAAATATGAGTAAAAGTTAAATTTAAAAAAAAATGAGGTCGTTTAATGTTAACACAAGCAATAAACGCTTGTGATACATTACATCTTTAGGAAATAACCAAACACGTCATACATGGGGTAATTTTTCAAAGGTTTGATTCAAAAAGTTTGAAGAAACTGCTAATAGACTAAATAATGCATTTCCTAAATAGTAATAAATAAAGGAACTTTGTATAAAAAGTACATTTTTTTTAAATATTAAAGTATAATTACTCATGGAATTTCGGAAATGATTACACAGGAGAATTAGGTATTATTTTAACGTTGTAATTTACAGTACATTTGACAAGGTTGTAACGTTAATACAATGTAGGCCTAATCAAGTTATGTACCTTTTTTTTAACGCGTCGGTTTTTTTTTGTTGTGAAACCAAATATAAACGGCAATAATATTAGTTTAATTGTTAAATGCATGTGCTCGAGGAAATAATTTTCGTTTCCAACAAATAGTACGTTTATTTGACCAAGTGTTTTGTGTAAGTAATAGTAGAGAGATTCTTATTTTTGTACGTCTGTCGGCTGCGTTAAACACGATTGGTTAGTAAGTGGCGCGAAATCGTGCGAGGGCGTCGCGTTATTTCTAGGGCTGCGGTTGTCAACATCTGGAACAGTGTGACAGCAATCAGCGGCAACTCGGGAAGGGCTTGAAAGACTTCCCGTGATTGAGCCGTGTCCTGCTAGGTCGGGGTTTCGCCACTGCGAGGAAACCTCTCTGAAAACAAGGCTGCAGTGCCGGTGGAAGTTCACCGAAGGATATCCAAGTTGTCCTTGTTGCAGGGACACCGAACTAGGGCGTGCAGTCGTTGTAACGTGCATTCGCATTCAGGTGGACCCGGGTCCACCTGATTCATTAACGCACATCGTGGTCACTTTTTACCCCGTTCCTTCTTTTCCGAGCAATTTGTGCCGTCTCTAATGACCCAGCTGTCGACAAGACGTTAAAGACTTAACTATCTCGCCGACCTCCCCGTGGGTCAGTCGGTTGGTGCGCCGACGGTCTGGGGTGTGGGAGGTTCTGGGCTCGAATCCCAGGTAAGACATGGGNGGTGTGGGAGGTTCTGGGCTCGAATCCCAGGTAAGACATGGGTATCAATTTAAGTTATGCTATAAGTAAGTTTATAACACTGGGGAAAGTTAATACGCTCTTTACAGTAAAACACAATATTTACCTATGTCGATAAAATGCGCACACATTAGTAACAGTAAGACGTAACGTGACACCGAACCATAACAGTGTGTACGGGACCCGTGACCGTGTAACTTATATAAATCGGCGTGAATCTGTGTTGCGTACACGACGGTGGGTTTTTATATGAATATGTCTGCGTTTTATGGGATGATATTTTTCCTAGGGATATGGTAATGAAATAAAAATAACGAAATGAATACTTGGTTAATGGTTTTAATTTGCAGATTTATACGATAACTTCCGTCTGCCACCAAAGTCAGCGCATCTGAGTCGCGAGATATACTGCCCGGAAATGTTCGCCCACGCCCAAATTTGCCGCCAGATGCCGCGGGCACCCACCCGTGCCCCGCGCATGCGCAGAGCCAACTCAAGTGTATGGTCGCACCGTATCCGTACACCCGATCGAACGGGATCACATTTATTTCAATCGCGTTATTAATCACGAAGTTATATTGTCGGAATGGATCACCCGGCAAACATGAAACATTACATCGCCGTTTCTGTCCTGGTATTCCATGTGTCGGGTCTAATTGTGAAAAATTATTAATGCTAAAGTGCCTACGGCGTTAGGCGTGGATAGGGCTATTTGTACTCCGGCTGAGAAAATAAATGTTAAAAGTTTGACAACCAAAAAATGTTGCCACTAGGTTAGCGCTAGTTTCGCATGTAAACCAGATTTTCTCTATTTTCTACGTTAAAAAACAGGACAAATTTAATGATAATAAGTCAAATATAAAACAACTTCATATATANATTCCATGTGTCGGGTCTAATTGTGAAAAATTATTAATGCTTAAGTGCCTACGGCGTTAGGCGTGGATAGGGCTATTTGTACTCGGGCTGAGAAAATAAATGTTAAAAGTTTGACAACCAAAAAATGTTGCCACTAGGTTAGCGCTAGTTTCGCATGTAAACCAGAGTTTCTCTATTTTCTACGTTAAAAAACAGGACAAATTTAATGATAATAAGTCAAATATAAAACAACTTCATATATATATATATATATATATATAAATTCTTTCACTTTTAACATTCACGTAGATTAAAATTATAACTGAAAGTTACCTTTTGGAACACTGCGTACCTAGCGGCGGAAATTTTCCCTATGCCTAACTCTCCCAAAAGAAACCTCGTGTTGTTTCTAACCCGAGTAGAATAAACGTTGACGCGGGTCGGTGTTTTAAAAGGTTTTTACGGCTCGATTAGTTTGAACTTGCACGTGCTACGTCCAATGCGCCAGTCCAGAATGTCCACGCACAGTGTGTAGAGGTTAGTCGCGTATTCTTCCGCCACTGAATTTGCTGTAGTTTTAATTGTAGTGGAGAGGAGGGAAGAATAATTTGTTGACATGTATAAAAGCAGGGAGATTATATGAAATCCGAAGCATCCTCTGCATTTTCACAAAGCGAAGAGAGACGACACGTGGGAAGAAAGTGTCCGAGATTGTCGGCAGGCCGTTGAAGACTCTACGAAGAAAAAGGATAGGTTTTTGTTGTCTTTCAGACGGGAGCATGGTGTGGATAACCGTGTGCTGATGTTGCCACTTGCATGTCCGTGTTACTCAGTCCTCCTTGCAGAAATTACAGCGGGGCGCCTTGTTGTTAAGTTCTGTTGATAAAGTACGTCGCGGATGAAACCGCTCGTAAACTCTGAAGTCTTAACATCGCAAAGGTGCGGCACGGATGAGATGGTTACAATATATGTTATATTGCAGTCACGGTTACTTCCAATTCTTATGAAGCCCTGCTAAAGTTCTACTTCCAAGATATTCNAATATATGTTATATTGCAGTCACGGTTACTTCCAATTCTTATGAAGCCCTGCTAAAGTTCTACTTCCAAGATATTCAGTCTCATACAAACAAAGTTTATAGAATTACGCCAGAGGGCTAACGCACCGCATTCGTGCGCACTCAGTGTAATAANAGTCTCATACAAACAAAGTTTATAGAATTACGCCAGAGGGCTAACGCACCGCATTCGTGCGCACTCAGTGTAATAATATTTCGAATAAGAACTATTTCTTTCTAGGCCTTACCAACGCACCTATTTTCTCTCTGTCTTTATTAATAATAGTTGCAAATGGAGTATGATAATTTGTAGATAAAATATAAGTCAAAGTCAAAGTTAACCAAAAATAAGATACTTTTATGTTAACACAAGTATAAAACGCNTTGTAGATAAAATATAAGTCAAAGTCAAAGTTAACCAAAAATAAGATACTTTTATGTTAACACAAGTATAAAACGCTTATGTCATATGACATATTTAGGAAAGAACCAAACACGTCATACTTGAGGTGTTTTTTCAAAGGTTTAATTCAAAAAGTGTAAAGAAACCGCGAATAGACTATAAGCGTTGAATGAAAAGGAACAGTCTGGCGCTAAGCGAGTGAATGAGTGAGTGAAGATATTTGGACGGCTCTTTATATAGAGGCCTTGAGACCCGATGAAGATGAAGCGAAATGAGTTTGGAGCAGCGCCGGAAAAAAGGAGGAGGGGGGGGGGAAGATTCCTGAAGAAACCCACCAACCAGCGGCATCGTACGACACGATTCCCACATGCGAGCTGGCGTCAAGCGGAGCCGACTGTCCTATCCGAAGGACAAACCTGTCGTTCCGGTCAGCCCGAAGAATGTATNCAAACCTGTCGTTCCGGTCAGCCCGAAGAATGTATGAGGTTGAGACGAGATAAGGCGGAGAGGCAGCGTAATGAAGACGGGGGAGGAAACGGGAGAGCCCTGAGAAAACCTCCACGCCACAGCACTGTCCGCCACACTCCCCACATTAAACCTTCCCCCTCCTGACTGCGAATTTCCCTGGGCCTAGAATCGAACCGGGGACCTCAGAAGTGGGAGGCCACCGACTAAGGGCCGGTTGCACCATTTAAATTCATCGCTCGAACAGATATCATGCCCGAGCTTGATCTACGATCGTCACAGGATATTCCATTCGAGTTCGGAGCATGACTGGAGATCGAGATACTTAATTTCCAACAGCCGAATATGGTGGTTCGAAGCCTTGAACCCACATAAGAGTGGTGTTTAAACGCGCTGTTAAGTATATTTATTTATTGTAAAAAAGCTTCGCAATATTTAAATTGTTTATAAATGGATTTGGTTGTCGTTTATTGTTGTAAAATATAAATTTTANGAAAAAAGCTTCGCAATATTTAAATTGTTTATAAATGGATTTGGTTGTCGTTTATTGTTGTAAAATATAAATTTTAACATTGCAAAGGCTTAAAATTTAATGCATTTCCTTAATTGAAGAAGTATTGATGTTTTGCAAAGTGATAATGAAATTTACGATTGTCCCTCCGAGCAGACACAACGTAAAACTGGAACAGCCATTCAGAATGTAAAAAAACTACCCTCGTTTTCTACATGAGCCACGTCGGTAAGTGAATCTTACGACGAAATTTTTGCGCTCGTGAACGAGCAGACGTCGCTGACGAACGTAGTTTGAAAATACACCGACAAATAGCACAAAATTTGTTATTCGGAAATATAAAACGACATTAATCACACCTAAAGATTATTCAGCAAATGTCGCACAAATGCTTTACTTAACCCGTTAAGTGACACATGAATTTCTGGGTTAAGTGTTGCAACCACGTTATTTTTTGGGAAATGCTTGACTTGTGTTTAGCACTTGTCTTGCAACCAGTGAACTAGGTACTGCGTGCTCAATGATATTGGCACAAACCATTCATGTCAAAGAGGTGTAGAAAATTCCACAAATTAATAACCACAAGGGAGACTTGGCACTAAGGGCTGGCTTGCTGTGTACAGTACCGTTCATAAATATAATCCACGTGAAACGTGTCCACGATAGTGGACACCGTGAGTGAACGGGTCAAAACAAATCAAACATAATATAATTTAGTTTTTTGTCTATTTCCTTCTTCAGAATATCTGTATCAAAAATTACGAAAAATGTGGTCGTAAAGTGAGCTACTAATCAAACACAAAACGCGTTAATTTTTTCCTTACATAAATTATATTTGTCTGGCGAAATTTTGCAGTGCATTAAACCAGTTTATACAACTAAAAAAATCCTACTCTTAAGAGATAATGTCCACACAAACCCATTAATTATCTCATAACTTCAAAACAATTAGTTCCTCCATGGCAAATCTTTTCATCCCAATCCTAGTTCTAAATTAGGATCCGGAGATCTACGATTGGAACTAGGCCAGTCGCGTTGGTGCAACACTCGTGCTTTGGAAGTCGGATCCAACTGAAGATCACGATTGAACCAAGAGCGTAGGATCTCGGTTCATAACAGTTATTTGTGCAACTGGGGCATAACCAACTGAGCCAACCGTGGGTTGTTAGTTGGTACAGTTAATAATGTGTATAGGTTGTTCGCGGTAAACTAAGCACTTCTGAAAGCCTTGCTTAAGATATTCTTGTATGCACATTGCTTATTCTTCCGCCATNGTTCGCGGTAAACTAAGCACTTCTGAAAGCCTTGCTTAAGATATTCTTGTATGCACATTGCTTATTCTTCCGCCATGTGTAAAATTAAAATTGCCGTGGGCCTTATCACATTATTCATGCGTCGGTCAAGTGAGACTGAAATTATAAGAAAAGTAAATATTTTACACATTCTGTCGTTCTTACTCGAATAAGCATTAAAAAAACAGAAAGCAAAATACATAATTTCAATATTGACAACATTTTACGTAATATTTTAAATTCAACGTTAAGACATGGAACTGCTTTCCCTCCGTAGTTACCAAATTTACTGGGCGCATGCCAGCCAGCGTGTNAAATTCAACGTTAAGACATGGAACTGCTTTCCCTCCGTAGTTACCAAATTTACTGGGCGCATGCCAGCCAGCGTGTGCGTTAAAATATGTGCAGAAATAGGCAGTGAAATTATTCAAATGTTGATTTCAGTAGTGCTCGCTTTACCGTGAACAACCTTTATGCACCTTTACAACGCCTGGGGCATCCGCGCGCCTGCGAGTCACGGCCGCGACACACAACTGTAATGCTGGTTGCAGCATTATGCTGGGCAGGCGCACTGAAGTCGCAAGTCGCTCGCTGCGAACCAACACACAAATTCCTCAGCTGCTGCACTCCAGCTCCGACATAGGCTGCTCACAGTAAAGTGAGCACTTTTGAAACCTTAGTTACTATTTTTTCCTATCAACCATTTTTTTTCTTCCACCAGTTTTTAAAATAAATAATGCCATGTAAGTAATAAAAACAGTGTATATATTTCACCGGACCCAAAAGATAACGTCTAATGCTACATTAAAAAAAANGCCATGTAAGTAATAAAAACAGTGTATATATTTCACCGGACCCAAAAGATAACGTCTAATGCTACATTAAAAAAAAATATATAGACTATTATTCCAAATAAGAGGGCTTCAAAGTGCTAACTTTACCGTGAATAGACTATACCTNAAAAAAAAATATATAGACTATTATTCCAAATAAGAGGGCTTCAAAGTGCTAACTTTACCGTGAATAGACTATACCTCCGGGTGTCAATAGCACCGTGGTCTACTCGCCCCTCCCCAACCATCCTTCGCGGCATGGAGACCTGTGTTCGATTTCCGGCATGGTCACTTCCAATTTTTTTCGCTTTTGGAAAGCGTGGCGGACATTGCCGATGATCGGCGGGGTTCCTCGGGATACTTCCGATTCCTTTACCATTGCGTTTCATCGCTATTCCGTCTTCATCTCATTACGCCCTTAAGGTGCTCTAAACCTAATCGTTATGCATCTTCTTAATCATTCAACTAAATGTCTAAGTTATCTGCATGAACTTAAAAGGTGGTTACCAACCCCCAGTTTAAGCACGTAAAATTATTTATCAGAGAGAGGGAGCTATAATTACCTTGTTGATTTATAGGCAGCTGAAAGTAAACAGATGTACACAATCAGAAACTACCAATTCTGACATGAAGATTATTGTGTTAATATTAAGAGAAAAAAAATAAAAATTTGACTAGAAAATATACGTAAGGGGAGTATTTATAAGTTTGTTACATGCATTTTGCTTTACTAACAATTTTTAAACACAAATGCAAGTCACTATCTGTCATTGTGCTACCGAATTAGGTTATCTCCATATAACTGTGGGGGGTTAACAAACATTGCACACACATGTATAAATGAACACAAATAAAATTTAAAAAGTGCCCTAGTCATATTATATATATCTTGATGACAGCAAAATAGTTAAAAATAATTTTAAAACATGTTTTAGTGCTTCAGGTTGGGTTCTTAACTCGTAATTAGGAAAATATAAAAAATCGGTAAATTAAAACTTATTAATTGGCCATTGTATTGTGTTATTCGTAATTTTCATACGAGATAGGTTTTTATTTTTAATATCCGACGCACATAAATGGATTTGAAAACGTAAAATTCCAGTCAAGTGACAGGAGAATAAAGCTCCAGGGCGCTTGCTGTGATCATATTCTTTGTAATGATTTTTCAAGTCAACCACAGAATGCGTTTATAAAAGATCAGCTGATAAGCAAATTTGTAATCAACATCTTACTTTGACTTCATCGCGTGATAAAGGAGTTCGAAGTCAAGTTTTAGAATAAATTAAAGGTACGTGATTCGAGGTTTACGTAGTTCTGAGTACAGAACCTCGAAGAAGAGGGAATGGGAGTGTCGGCCGCCAACTTTTACTGAACTTGATACTAGTAAGCTTAGTCGTAATCTTCGTATTAACCTTAAATATTCTTGACAATATCAGATATATATTCGGGAAAATTCCGGAACAATCGCCGCAGTGCTAACTAATGGAATTACGTCATACGTCTCTTTATTTTAATTTTCTAAAATAATTTTTTCTTCCGATTATTTATATTTGAAGCTAACCGTTTCCAGATGGTTTCCAGATGGGTATCGAATATCTTGGAGTTGCGAGTATAATTCAAATGTGGCATCTTCAACAGAAAACTTCAAAATCTAAGAATTTGTTATTTAGATTTTATTTTATTGTATTATTTTTTTAAATGTTGTATCTTTAATCGTAACTCTGTGTTGATATAAATCGAATTTATTATTTTTAATATATGAATATGCAGATGTTTAGCCACAACATTGGTTTCTGAAGACTATTTTAAGAAGTGAGGCCTTACCAAGAGAAGTCAGAATCGGGAAGCTGGTGTTGGCATTGCGGTCCATAGGTTTCTCTTTGCACACCGCTATATGCAGTAACACTCGGCACGGCAGGAGTCTAGCGAAGGTTTAGTCTACACAGGTTAGGAACAAAACTACATTCCTTACGGGAGAGTTTGGCACAGGGAAAATTTCTGCCGCAAAGTGCGCTGGTGTTCCAAATAGTTCGCTTTAAGCTGGTGGTAAGTGGATACATTCTATATATTTGTGAGTAAAACTTCGTTTTTGGATTAGTTGTGTTATGTACTTATCCGTTCCTAAATATTAAGTGTTAGCTTTATTTTGTAACTATTGTTCACGTCTTCGAGTTCTGTTCACAAGAGTAAACTGTAAAAATACAATTTTGTTTGGCATTGCGCTTTCGTAAACATGGTTATTTTAGTATAAAATGCTACGAATTTAAGAGAAAAATTAATATAGCTGTCGTCAAAACAATTTTTTGATTTTTATATCATACTTAATTCAAGAAATTATGTAATACAAAGTGTTTGCTAAATCCAGTTTTACGACGGAGTATTAAACAACATGTGGGCATATTTAGTAATTTTACCACTCTAGTGCGAATAAACAAGTAAACATTTTTTGCGTATGTTCTAACACATAAAAAAAAAAGAAAATTTAAAAAAAATGTTTATTTTGTGTAAATTTTGTTTATCGCACTTTTTTTTAACACTTAAAACGGAGAAAATGATTTTTACATGCAACAGTGCTACCTGGCGGCAAAATATTTAGTTACTTAACTTTTAGCAGTGAGCTTACCAACCTGAGTAGAATAAACCAAGGAGCATGGAAAGAGAAGAAACCTTGGTCTGACCGAGGGAGCCAGTCGCCATACTAGATTCCACTTCGAACCCCATCGCAGGAGTCTGGTTGGGGAGTCGGCCGTCATCTTGGAATACTCTCTCACTCTGATTAGCTATCTTCCACAATGACACTGCCCTCCTTAATTTTTCTGGCCTTGAAGGCCAGTTGCATCAACAAGGTTTAGCGCTTGGGATAAAATTAATTCTCTTGTTAGGCTTAAAATGCGCTGTACGAGCTCGTGCTACTGCTATCTAGAGATTTTATTCTCTTATTAGCTACCCTGCTATGAAATGGCCTGTTAAGCATATATACGGGTAGTTAGCGAGCATGATAACAAGTAAAATGGACGACTCTGCGACTCGTTAATGCCAATAATAATCACTATTATTAAAATGTTATTTTAACGAAGTAATATTTTTAACTATTGCTTTATTTTTAATAATGTTTCCCCCCCTAAACAAGCAAATTCACAGTTTGCATGAAGAATTTGAAAAGATGATTGAGAACGTGTACTGATTTCTGCACTGTTTACAACAAAATTTGTCCATTCTATGATATAAAAATTTCATTAAATTGCATAGAGACATGTTTACAACGGAAAAAAAATCTCGTAGATTATGCCTAATGTTTGTAGGGAGAACCAGCTTGTAAATAATTTGCGCGTAAAACCACAACACCCTGGCTTTGTACAACATATTCGCCGCACACGAGGTACATTAAAACATGTTTCTCTTAAAACCTAATTTATTTTCATATTTTAATTATGAAGTTTTAATTTGCATACTCCTAGACTAGTGCAAAAATAAATACAATATCTTATAATGTTTAAATATTGACATTACTCAAGTTTCAAATTGNTACTCCTAGACTAGTGCAAAAATAAATACAATATCTTATAATGTTTAAATATTGACATTACTCAAGTTTCAAATTGCACCTTACAACAACTGTTATTTAAAGCAACTGACTCCAATATTAATAAGTTCAATTAAAGTTTATACCAAAAAATCGCGAGAATGACTAGACGTTCTAGGTGGGTGAATAAACTATAGTAGTCATGGTTCTATCCTAATTTAACGATTTGCTATAAATTACGTCTTAAGCACATACAATTTATGTTTCAGATTAGAAATGCTGTCGCTTTTAGGTGTATTACGAAAATTTAGTTAGTTACGAGGAGTTATATACAAAATAATTAATTTGATAACCTAACTTAAAGGTCGTGCGAAGTTCGTATGAACAATATTCGAATTAGTTAAAGTTCACGAGCAGCTTTTAAATGGCAATGCACTGTCGCGGAATTCTGTTTCTGAAGGAAAAAAAAATCAGATATTTCAAAGTGGGTTTTCACAACTCGTTTCATAGTATAAAAAAATGTTTGCCCGGAGAAAATATAAAACAAAGCAGTGGTACAGATTTTGAAAGTTATAACGACGGAACTGATATCNTACTCCTAGACTAGTGCAAAAATAAATACAATATCTTATAATGTTTAAATATTGACATTACTCAAGTTTCAAATTGTACCTTACAACAACTGTTATTTAAAGCAACTGACTCCAATATTAATAAGTTCAATTAAAGTTTATACCAAAAAATCGCGAGAATGACTAGACGTTCTAGGTGGGTGAATAAACTATAGTAGTCATGGTTCTATCATAATTTAACGATTTGCTATAAATTACGTCTTAAGCACATACAATTTATGTTTCAGATTAGAAATGCTGTCGCTTTTAGGTGTATTACGAAAATTTAGTTAGTTACGAGGAGTTATATACAAAATAATTAATTTGATAACCTAACTTAAAGGTCGTGCGAAGTTCGTATGAACAATATTCGAATTAGTTAAAGTTCACGAGCAGCTTTTAAATGGCAATGCACTGTCGCGGAATTCTGTTTCTGAAGGAAAAAAAAAATCAGATATTTCAAAGTGGGTTTTCACAACTCGTTTCATAGTATAAACAAATGTTTGCCCGGAGAAAATATAAAACAAAGCAGTGGTACAGATTTTGAAAGTTATAACGACGGAACTGATATCNAAAATGTTTGCCCGGAGAAAATATAAAACAAAGCAGTGGTACAGATTTTGAAAGTTATAACGACGGAACTGATATCAGCATTTGTATTCAAAATCTTCATATTGGCTTTATTACATCACATATTTTTAATGTATGATTGTAATATGATAGTAATTATAACACGGACAATATCGAGTGAAGTAGCAGATATCACAAGATCGTTAATGCCATTTTGAAATATAGGTGCTACAGAAAGAAATTCTTACAAAACACAACAAATAGCACTAATTTCAAAATTATGTTCTGTGGTTTCTAGAGCATCTGCATGTTCACTTTTAAATGTTTGACATGGTGCAAGTCAAAGTGTTTATCTTCATTAATTTGCAAATATCACGAATAAAAAATAAATAAACACTGCGCTCTTGCCAACATCGTCCAAGTTTTTAGTATAAAATAATAGATTTCCAGTACTTTAATTGCCAGCAAAAGCATAAATGAACCACCAAACCTCTTAACCCTCTGGTACCCAACCAAAGAAATTAATGTGGTGACACAACAAGGTTTGTATCTTATAAAGGGGTTAAGCTAACAGGGTTTTAGTTAACAATAGGATATACACCATGTTGACACAACTGGCCCTGAATATAGGTTACACTAACCAGGAGTGTAATGCAGGTTGGGTTACCACAACGAACAATCGTACAGTTGATATATCGATATTTTGTGTACATATACTGTCAATTAAAAATACACGAAAAGCGTGATGACCTCGTTACATACAGAAGTTAGACTACAAATGGCTGCGTTATTTATCTGTTACATTTGATTCGGGTATACATTTCCCGTAGATTTGTCAAAACAAAACTCTCGGAGAAATTGTCGCTGTTTTTGCAACAGAACATCTTATCGATAAGTAGAGGGATTATGGGGACTTTCCCACATCGCGACCTGGGACCGGAGCGTCGGAGCTGTCCGAGCTGTCATTCCGGTCGGCCGGTGGCATCTTGGATACACGTGACCTTGACCTTGACATTTGGCCTTGACCCCGGTGACCTTTGACATTAACCCCGGTGACCTTTAATCACAAAACATAATAAAAAATCCAAAAAATCTAAAATAAATTTATATAAAAAAATAAAAAAATTGTACTTAAGACATTAAAAAATAATTTAAAAAATATNAAAAAATCTAAAATAAATTTATATAAAAAAATAAAAAAATTGTACTTAAGACATTAAAAAATAATTTAAAAAATATATTTTTTTTTAAACTTAAATTTCTGGAGGTTCCCACAACCCCCTCCTCCATAATCATTTCACCTTATTGGTGGGTACAGTCCACCATATTGGTAGGCGTCACAGCCACCGTCCACTATTTTGATAGGTGCAATCCGTCATATTGTTAGGTACAGCCATCCGCCATCTAGGGAAGGTGCAGTCCGCCATCTTGGTAGGCGTCACAGCCACCATCTGCCATCTTGATTTTTTCGTTTGTCAATTGTTTATACATTACTGGAGTTTGTCTCTCACCTTCGTTCGACCGTCATCATGGTTTTTCATGTGTCATTTGTTTTACAATTAGTCGGCGGCCTCCACCCCCCCCACTGATTCTAATTGGCTAACCATGTCACGTGAGAATCTCTTGAATTGGCTAATTGCTCGAGCGTATTCGGAAGCCTTCGTTCAAGCCAATCGGCGGCCTAATTTAATCGCGAGTGCGGGCTATCCCCTTTAAAACTTTTTATAAGACGCACCCTGAGTCCCCTCGGGAAATCATAATTTTTCTCGCTCTTAGAAAGGTACGCGTGTTGTCCGAGCTGCCATAAAATCCTTTTGGCCATTCTGGCATTTGGAAGGGTGGGCTCGTTTAGTGCATTGGACAAACGGGACGAGTTACCACGCCTGCAGAAAGAATTTCTCCTGGTCAACGCACCTTACGAAATTTCAACCGTATTCACGTATTTGCCGGCCTACCTGCAGCAGGACGGAGACATACCGGACTGCCTCCCGTGTAAGGAGTGTTTCGAGGGTTGTTCCACCTCGGTTCCCGACACGCCGCATCGCAGGGGCTGGTCAAAGGCCCGCCGAGAAGCCCTTACGACGTCTGCGCCCGTGGAAGATGACTTCCCCGTTGAAGACGACGTCCCCGTTGAAGACGCCCTTCCCGTAGAAGACGACGTCCGCGTGTAAGTTATCTACTCGCAAGCTGTACCCGTGTAAGATGTTTTCCTTCAAGAAATTAATTTGCAAGCACTACCCGGCGTGGAAACCAACCCAGAACACAGGTGCCTGATGTGTATGGACCTCAATAAAGTTTTAAATTACTTTGTAAAACAAATTTAAAACTCGGCGTGTACATGGGAACCTAATTTTTTAACATTACAAAAAAAAGTAAAACAAAAAAAGTTTTCCAAAATTCAAGGTTTTTGCTCGTTGGACTCTTACACCACCAAGCATATTGCCATCTCGTACAGTGACGAAGACGAGAAAACCAAACGTTTTTACCGTAGTGTCTATGGAAGCATCACGCAACAGGTGTACCACTTACAGACGTACGAAACGCACGCACTAAGATGGAACGAGGGGAATATTCCGCACGAGGAAATTCCGGCAATGCTGGACTCTGCCATAATTCTCTATTAACCGGTGTATGTGTTTGGAAGATGCCAGGAGTCGGCGATTAGCAATGCATGCCCCATCGGAACGAACATTGTAGACCTTCACAAGCATTGACCCTGCCCGCCGTTTCGACAGATCGTTGAGACGTACGCCACAAAACTTCACGAGTGTAAAAATTAAAGGTATTGCTGTGCCCCGTGCAAAGCCGAAGCCCTAAGATTGTGGAGTTATGATAATCCGTGGTACCTGAAAGAAAGACTATGAGGAACCCATTGTACATTAAAAAAAAAAATTAGACTCAGAGAAGAAAAAAGTGTAAAAAAAGTATTACTTGTATTATGCAGAATAATAATAATAATAATATTGTAATGTGTGTGCATGAATAAATGTGTTTAAAACAATATAGAGATTTTTATTTTATCTCGAGTTATGTTCTGCTCGAGTAAGTTTAAAAAAAAACTATTGGTAATGAAAACAAATTAAGTATATAAGTTGTCTTATATTTTAAAGGAAATGAAACAATTAGTATATCAGTTTTGTTTTAACTTATAGAAAAATATTCAATGAGACTCTAGCTGCCACTAACATAAAGTGCATATATTTTACGTGTACGAACGTAATAAAAAAAAAAATTTATAATTTCGAAATAAATCAAATGTGTACGGATGCGTTATGCTGCTGTCTATAAAGTAATCATGGCTCGAAAATCCTTAAAAACAGAGTTAAAACCACTTCGCTACCCTTCACGGAATGCTATACGCAAGTGAAGGATCCCATGCATTCCCCCTAACCCAGGCATAGACGCTCATCATTAACAACTTTTCCTCCCAAGTTTAAAATCAGTACATTAGGAAATTTAGGCAGCGGGGAAAAAATACCCATATGGTTACTACACGTGCGGCGATTTTTGTAGAACCCATTTTCAGCATATAAACTTCTTTATACGCATAAATAATGCACATATATTATAATTTGAAGGCAAACTATTATATACCGTGAAGAAACGCTAGCGTACAGGTACACCCACCACAAGTACAATACCATAAAAAACAATTACCTCCGGGCAAACAAATGTCTGTATTTTCATACATTCGTATGCGCTTGCTCCATTAAGATAAATATCTAATCCGCTGTAAAACACACCCACTCTCCCCCACAGAGTCCAACCACACTGCTACGTGACTTTAGCCGAATGAAAAGTGACATGCGAACATGTGTATGTATATGTGTGCGGCCTCTAATCCAGCAGGTGTCAATATAGTATTCACTCTTTATAAATTACACGAACTAAAACATAGTTTTATTCCCGAGATGCTAGTTCACCATGAAGATGTACACTGACATGCCAAAAGTCATGGGATAGGGTCTAGCAGTTTATTCCCATCCACTTAAAAATACGTAGTATACAATATTTAGCCCTCGGGGTGTGTTATCTGTAAGACTAACTCTTCGATATTTAGGATTTACTAAAAGCACGTGTTTTGCAATGAATGCTTTTTGAGCATATATGTCGTGTAGGCCCTCCTCTATCCCGGCATCGATTCCACAAGTGGACGAAACACCTGCGGAGAGACGTTGACCCATGCCGTATGGATAGCTACCCACAGATGCCTGATATTTGCAGCTGCAGGATCTTGGGTTTGAATAGACCTCCTTACCGCGTCCCAAAAATGCTCTATGGAGTTCATACCGGGAGAACGAGGTAGCCACAGCAGTCGTTGAAACTCTCCAGAATGCTCCTCGAACCATTTATGGTCTAATGGGGACGGTGACACGGCGCATTATCCTGCTGTGACATCCCGTCGTGGGGGTGCATGAAGTCCATGAAGAGCTGCAATGCAATGCCAGGACCTGCACACACTCACTCACGAGATGTCAGAGCACAACTGATACAGGTCTGCGCACTTCCAAGACGTAACTTTACGGTGGCGCCACCGACAAGTACATTCACATACCGTTATCCCACGACTTGTGGCATGTCAGTGAATGCCACAATACGAATTCCAGAAAAAAACACGCGCATAGAGCTCTCATTCAACACCCTTCAACCTCGTCGAGACATATAAGGAAAAACTTCACAAGTTCGAAAACATTAGAGCATATTGCATCCAGTGCATTGTGGAGACCTTGAAATTTTAGAATTAATGAAATCCCTCTCTAATGTAGAAAATTAATTCTATGTAAAATTTTTCTGTAAATAAATTCTGGCTCGAACTTCACCTTTGTTTTTTTTTTCGTATAAAAATGAAATGTAATTTTTTTTATTAATTTCGGCGAAATCAAAAATACTTTTTGATGACGTGAAACTAAAAAATAAGGGGAAAAAACGATTATTCTCAACTTGCTCATACGTCACACACGTCACATAACACACACACGCACACACACACACACACATACACACACACAAACAGCCCTAAATATCATAATTGCAGGCGAGACTGATAGACGCATTAACAAACTATTAAGACAAAAATGCATACTGTACTTAAATAAGTGGTGACGAGTCCCATTACAGATGTAAACGAGAGGCACGTGCAGTCGTGATCTGAGCTCGCGCACACGGCCAGCCGCACTACACCAGGTGTTGTATTGGACTTTGCCCTAGCGCACTGACCGCCGGGGGGAGGCTTGACGCTCCAGCAGATAGTTATATTTCTCACACAAGCCAACTTTAATTCATAGGATAATAAACACATATATCTACACGTACATGTCAACATCAGGGAAGACCCATGTTCATGGGGACTTAACTCGTTCGGCCCGATTTTCTATTTTAGAAATCACTACAGGTGAATGCCGGGATGGTTTCTTGGTCGAGTCCTTACGTGTTCCGGCTTGCCCCAGCAACTCGCTCCGTCTCAAAATAGTATAAAGTTTACTTTAATTTATTATTTGAGCTTGCACACAACCTAGCTAATGTAAACTCACACGACTATTTTACGAGAATCTAATACACTCAAGAATAAAATATATTTATACGTGTTCATTATAAGAGGAATGGGGTTGCGCCATTTTCTCTCACATCAATACCCTAGCATCGGGCTTTCAGAAAAACGAGACAGCCCCGTTTCAATGACGAAAAACATAATAAAATTGCAACACTTAATGCAGGCAAATGTGTACGTATTAGCTTAAAAAAAATCACATAATTTAGCACAAAGATGTATTTGGTATCAGCAATTCCTTGCATATTTCAGACATACAGAGACACCATTTTGCATTTTACAAATATTTAAAGCTACAATTTCGCACACGATGCGTTGTTGGCCAGTCTGATAACTCTAGGAATATATACGGGATCGGGTAAATATAATTCTCTTTGTAATCCAACGAACGACTCCTTTCATCCACTGATGCATATACTTAGAAATATTTCCACACCCACGTACACGGTGGTCAAATAATGTTAAACCGTTTGGGAGGAAAAATCAAACAGAATATTTGACGCGCTCACATATGCAAATACGAATGTAAACCTCCTTTGATGAATAAAATATTTAACCCTTGTTGCGACGGGAAATTCAAAGACATTTTTGCACCAATTTATATATGTATATATATTTTTTTATATATGCACACACAAGCGCATGAAACCAAATTTCAGAAATAGGGGCGAATAATTGCCCAGTAACGAACCTAAGACAATACACTTCATGCCCCGAACAGTGCTTCATATTTATATTTCCGAATCGTAGCGATATTCCGAGGTGAAAGAAAACCCTAGTATTTTAAGTTGTATTAATCTTGAACCTTCAGAGGAAACGTCTGTATTCACACACCAAAAACCTGATCATTGAAAATACATAACTAAATAATAATAGTCCAATCCCCTAATACAACTTTTTTTTTAAATTACAGTGTACGCGTCTTAATATCAGAGCTAAATGCCGATTCTAACAGAGTCCCCAGATCTTTATGAACTTGCAGAGATACATACGCATGTTAGCAATGTTTCAGCCCAGGCATGCCAGTGTATCACATAGACATACAAAAGATACATTTTTGAAAGGTCAGAAGCGAGAGCTAAATCACCCATTATCGGTGTTCATTTTTGCGACTAACTTTGTGCACCTCCATTATGCCCAGAAAGAGTTACGATGCTTGCTAATAAACTTGCGCACTCATGTGATGCCATGAAGATACAATATCTCGTATAATGCAAGTACATAAGCAAAAGATTCTCAAAAAAATATTAAATACTCATGTTTACGCATATGAGGTTTATTACCCATGCAAAATAAAAAAAAAAAAGTATCAGGCTGCAGGAGAGATAACTCAGGTCAGAAGGCCATCTGCAATCTGCGAGATAATGAAGATTTTGACATATCAGTTCAGGCTCCCCATCAAAAGCGGCAACCCAGGCACATTTTGACGATGACCTCTTCCACGGTGTCATATAAGAGGGGGACGAGTGGCCTGAGCTCTCGTTTCTCATCTTACAGCATCATTTATTTTGTACACTCATTTTCGCACAGGAGGTCCAACTCAACACCAGCCCATTCTTCGCTCGGTCCCTTCTCCCCAATACAGCGAGACAAGTTCTATTCCCGGCAGGATCGCTCCAAGATTTTTGCCCTTTCATACCTCAAAAACAATTCTTTCTCAGTTAGTTTGTTTGTCAAACAAAACTCAGCCGACTTAAATAGCCCGAGAAAGACATAATACTTTAGATTGAACCATATTCCCCGTAACGCACTTTCTCGTTCAATTTTTCTTTAAAACAGACTCTTTCATCCGATTTTATACACCACTGAAATAATAAGTTTTTCAGAAAAGCAGCAGGGAAAGGTTCAATAAATTAAAAGTGCAAAACTAAGAACACATAAATGTATTATCCTATAGTTTTCATGCTTTCAATCTTTGCATTTCTCTGATGTTTGCAGGTGATGGATAGTACACACTGGTTTCATTCGTCTAACCCCTTTCCTTAAGTTCACCGTTGATTAAAGATATATCCTTGGCAATCAAATGTCTGAGTCTATCAACAAGTTCACTGGGATCTTCATGAAATATGTAGTCGGTGTTCTTGTTGTCTTCTGCATTATTCACGACACTTTTTTCGGCAAAGCCGGCGAGGAGATGTGTGAGGACGTCGAAAAAATAGCCACTGATTTCAAAGTCAATACTGTCTCCATTATCGTATACATGGCCCTTCCCTTTTTTTCAACTCTTCGAGCAGGAACGAAATCTCATGTACTCTGAAGAAACTTAGGAAAAATCACTCAGATACGACTCAATATAACCTGATTATTTATTTACGGAATTTTCTCACAGCATACAGCGAGCAGTGTAGCTTCGATTTTTATTAGCAGGGGTATTGACGGGGGAGCATGTCATGCAAAAATATAGCCTTCCATGAACCCTGATATGTATCGACTCGGGAAATAATCGATACTAAGCACGATAGAAAAACATCACTTTGAATATTTACGAAAAAAATCTAATATGAAAACCTGACTGTCGGGTATAAGATATCACGATCAGATCATGAGTATTTGATTCTAAATATGCATGAAATCGGTTTTGAACCTTGGCGATTACGTTGAGGCACATCTTCATGTTTGCTAATAATGCCATGCTTTCACATATAAAAGTCCTCAACATCGCACCTCAGTCCTTCACCATAGATAAAGTAATTCTTTATTCTATTAAAATGATGGAAGCAATAAATGCAAGCCCTATTCCCGATGCATAAATAATTACAAACTGTTCTGTGAAAACTGCGATAATCACCATCCCAGAGAACCACGAAACGTGGCGGTGGAGATCAGGCATCCTTTATATAATGATTACACAGGCCAACGATACAATTTTATTATTATTATTTTGTCGGATTCTTATGTTTTTGGTGTGCTGAGTCCGAAAATAATAATAAAAAAGTCATAACACTCACCATTTTTTCACATTTGAATATACGAAATGTGAGAAATTCATTTTTTATCTAATATCTGTGCATTTTTATATACTTTATTTATATATTTTTATATACATTTTTATATGCTTGATATACATTATTAATATACTAAAACATACAGTAAATCTAAATGAAATTATGTTGGCAGTGGTGGTACGACTGTTTTTTTTCTTTCAGTCAATACAACCTCACTTTTCAGCTTTTTGCCCATGTGCTCAAAGTATGGCTAACCGTGGTTGTAAAAACTTTCCTAACAGTTTTTGTTATATATGTGATGAGTTTGTAATTTAAATACAGCAAAGAAACATTACAGAGTTTGTTAAAGAAGTGTACTTGGTATATTTTAGAATAAAACTAGGTGATTAAAAACCTTGGGCTCCACACAAGGTATGCTATGTTTGTGTTGAAGACCTTAGAAAATTGTCAAAAAGAGAAAAGACAGCTTTTAGATTTGGAGTACCCATGATATGGAGAGAACCAAAAAAATCATTCAGACAATTGTCATTTTTGTAGCATTGATGTTAGTGGATATAACTCCAAAAATAAGAAAGTAATTGTCTACCCTAATCTTCCTTCAGCTATTCGGCCAGTCGGTCATGGTCCGGGACTTCCTGCCCCTGAGCCACCACAGGCTATTAATGGCGTTTTACTTGATCTGTCCAGTGAAACTGAATCTGATGAAGGTAAACTGGGTGATTATGAGTTCTAATTTTCTCCAGAAAATTTAGAACCTCGGTTGTTTACACAGGCTGAGTAAATGATTTGGTAAGATATTTGGGTTTGACTAAAGATAAAGCTGAATTGCTTGGCTCTTGGCTAAAAGAAAAACATTTGTTTGCACCTGGAGCATCTATTTATCAATATAGAACAAGAGATCAACAGTTTGCTAAGTTTTTTTTAAGCAAGAACAGGATTTGGTGTACTGCCATGATATTGGTAGTCTAATGAATGAATTTGGAGTTGAGTACAACAATGAAGAATGGAGGCTTTTTATAGACTCATCAAAAACTAGCTTAAAAGCTGTTCTTTTACACAATGGTAATACTTATGCTTCACTGTCTGTGGCTCATTCAGTCCATATGAAGGAAACTTACGAAAATATAGACATTATTTTAAAGGAAAAACTATCCTGCTCACGATTGGATGATGTGTGGAGATTTGAAAGTTGTTTGCATGCTCCTAGTCCAACAAAAGGGATTTACTAAATTTCCATGTTTTATATGTGAGTGGGATAGCAGAGCAAGGTATCGACACTGGTCCACAAAACATTGGCCTGCAAGAAAAACATTAACATCTGGAAATAAGAACATTTTGCATAAAACTTTAATAGATCCAAAAAAATTCTTCTACCACCTCTTCACATTAAATTTGGTTTAATGAAACTACTTGTAAAAGCCTCGCCTAAAGATGGTGAATGTTTTAAGTATTTATGTGAAAAGTTTCCTCATTTATCAGGAGCCANGTATCGACACTGGTCCACAAAACATTGGCCTGCAAGAAAAACATTAACATCTGGAAATAAGAACATTTTGCATAAAACTTTAATAGATCCAAAAAAATTCTTCTACCACCTCTTCACATTAAATTTGGTTTAATGAAACTGCTTGTAAAAGCCTCGCCTAAAGATGGTGAATGTTTTAAGTATTTATGTGAAAAGTTTCCTCATTTATCAGGAGCCAAACTGAAAGAAAGGGTTTTCATTGTGCCTGACATTAGTAAAATGATCTTCGATTCCAACTTTGAAACAAAAATGACTACAAAGGAAGGAAAAGGAGGCTTGGATATCATTTAAGCAAGTTGTGACTACGTTTTTGGGCAATGTTAAAGACCCAAACTATGAGCTTATCGTAGCTAATATGATAGACAAGTTCAAAAATCTGGGATGCCTGATGAGCCTTAAAGTCCACTTCTTACACAACCATCTTGACTTTTTCCCTGACAACTTGGGTGATGCGAGTGAAGAGCAGAGGGAGCGGTTTCACCAGGACATCAAAGTGATGGAGTAACGTTACCAGGGATGGTGGAATGTCAGCATGATGCGTGATTACTGCTGGTCACTTCACCGAGAACAACAAAATGCATCACATCGGAGAAAAAGCTATATAGGAAGCTTCAAAGAGAAGAGAGAAAGGAAATACCAAAAAATAAACACTTAAANAAAGAGAAGAGAGAAAGGAAATACCAAAAAATAAACACTTAAAATGTATGTAATGAATTTCTTAAATACAATCGCATACATCGCATTTTAAAATACAAATGCATATGTGAGAGAAATGTGGGTGATACAAAAAAACTGATGCCAGATTCGGTTTCAGCACACGAAAAAAAAAAAAAAAAAAAATATTCAGCTGCATTTATTTAAAAAGTTTTCACAAAATATTTTTTTGGTGGCCTGTGTTATTTGACAACGACACAGGACCGGACACGCTCAATACTTCACAACATCCTCTCGACAGCATTTGCGCAGCTACCAGAGCGCACGCCTCCCATCAAGGCGAGCAGAGGTCGCACCTGTATTTTCGCGCATGTGGGTAACGTGATTGATGCCATTGCCAACAGTATTACCCGTGATGGACTTGGCGATGCCCGGAAGATTTTCTCGGGACACTTGACCTTCTTCGCTGACCTAAACGTCATCACTCAGTTCAGCTGCTAAGCTCTCTCTCAACTCAAAACACACGGCGTGACCTGAAAAAAATGGACTGGTGTGGGCGAGTGGGCCGCCTACCACGATATTTTCGTGCTTTTAATAAATCGCTTAGTACCAATGTTAATTAATGCATATCACTGACGAAGAGTAACCGACGTGTAAAAAAATTCTCATTTTCTCGAGTCAGCTGTCGGAAACGCAGTTCAACCCACCAGTTTTTCAGTGGATGATATCGAGGTTCTAAGAATTTTTCGGCCGAGAATCAGTCAGCTCATCACTCAGAATGGAGGAGCGTTCACCTACAGGAAGATTTTTACCCGTATAATTCAGAGAGAAAATACGGATGTATTACATATATTTAAAAAATCGCGGGAGCACCCTGAGAAAATCTTTATACTATGTTTGCACCAGAAAGGGCCCGGGGGGAAATATAAAACCCGCAGATATCGTCAACTATGCACTAACATATATTTATATTAATGTATGATATGCTTTAGGCATATTTTTTATTACCATATAATATGCATATACGCTTGTAAAATATTTTCTAAGAGCAAGAAAAATTACTGATTTCTCGAGGGGGCCCAGGCTGCGTCTTATAAAGAGTTTTTAAAGGGGAAAAAAACTCTTTACTAGCGATTAAAGTAGGCCGCCGATTGGTCGGAACGAAGGTATCTGAATACTCACGAGCAATTAGCCAATCCAAGAGATTGTCACGTGGCGTGGTTATTTAATGAGAATCAGGGTGGTGGTGGAAGCCTGACGCCTTATTGGTCGAACGAAGGTGAATAATTGGTGGAGGGGGTTATGGGGGTGGGACAGTTAGCCAATTAGAAGCAGGGGTGGAGGGGAACAGACTAATTGGTTGAATGAAGATTTCGAAAATACCCGAATAATGAGTCAATGAGAAACATTGGCGGAACAATTAAATATATTGAAAGGGGTGGGCATATAGCCAATGAGAATCAGGGGTGGGACAAATTGTCAGTTAAATATATTGGAAGAGGGGAGTGGAGGGGGTCCGTCGTCTGCTGGGCGCGGTGCTGGGGACAGCACCAGCAATGCAAAACAAACGACAAACGAAAAATCATGATGGTGGTCGAACATAGGTGAGAGAAAAACTTCAGTAATGTATAAACAAATGACAAACGAAAAACCAAGATGGCGGACGGTTTTTGTGACACCTACCAAAATGGCGGACGGCTTCATCTACCACTATGGCAGACTGTACCGACCAAAATGGTGGACGGCTGCTTCTACCACTATGACGGTGGCTGTGACGTCTACCAAGATGGCGTACTGCACCTACCAAGATTGCTGACTGCACCGACCAAAATGGCGGATGGTGATTGTGATGGTGGACTGCACCTTCAAAGATGGTGGAATGAGTATGGGCGGAAAAGAATGTGGGAAACTTCCGAAAATTAAATTTTTTAAATACATTTTTAAAAATTTAATAACAATAATTTTTTAATATTTTAAATAGATTTTATAATACATTTTTTTGAATTTTTTTGTATCCAAGGTCTATGGGGTCAAGGTCAAATGTCACCAGGTCAAGGTCAAGGTCACATGTATCCAAGATGGCCCCCGGACGATCGGAATTACAGAGCACGAACAGCTCCGACGCTCCGGTCCCAGATCCCGATGTGCCAAAGTCCCCATAATCACTCTACTTCGATAAAATATATAGGTGGGAGTTTAATAACTTTTGTCTCTTCATCACAAAACTTCCTCTAAGGGGAAATTTATTTACATTTTCAAGACTGTGTGTGCAAAATTAGTAACGGGAAATTCGTATCATGCTAAATTTCTCGGGTACCAGTTTGCGAATACATATTTTTTCCTGATATATGAACACAGATTCTAATTTCATAATTCAACTTGCTTGCTTATGTCCTTAAGTCTCATTTAAACATGCATATTTAGCCATTGAATGGTCTGTAGTTTACGTGGCTGTCAATTGTGTGGTTTTTCTACTGTCTTGTGAAACGGAAATGCCAGGCACTTGCTCTTGCCATACTTTACATATGTACCTCGAGACTTATGTTGAAATATTCGATGACTTGTTTTCGAGGATGCTGAAAGTCGAATATTGATTGATGCCATATTTCTTCACTAGTGCGTGGAATTTGGCAGTACGAAACTCTGTTCTCCATTTGTTTTGCTAGTTATCCGGGCTACATCAATCATTGTAAAAGTTAGCCAATGCTTCCCTCGCTTCATCAGGCATAATGGCTGTTTGTACAGCAAAGAGTCAACATTTATTGAATTACTATTCATTTGCGAATATGCCTATATTTTGACTATGTCAGCCTAGAAGAGATAGTTCATACATTTCATTAAATGGTTATGTCGCTGGCAGTAATGTTGGTGTCCAGTAAATTGTGGCATTCGTGTGCAATGTCCGGCAGCTTATTTCCAAATACAAGATGATTATGAACAATAACTCCGGTGGGTTGCTCCTTACAAAAATATAAGACGAAAAAATACGTACCACTTTTCCCTTAGGTGATTATTAAGAGAGCTATGCACCCCCAAATATAGAGTTTTAAAATGATTTTTGTTAAAATAACATAAAATACTTGCTATTAAGTAACATATCCGTGAATAGAGATTTGCGTAAAAGGACATATGTTATCCCTCTGAAAACGCGGGTGGTAATATCATCTTCCATCATCAAGTAAATGGATTGGTTTCAAATGTACAAGCAATTTATTAGAACACATGGAAAGATGGAATTCGAATTTGATAATCAACAGAAAAAGTGAAAAAAGAGAGTTGCAAAATACTAACTGGACCATGTGGGCGATGTCAAAGGCCGGGGAAGTGTGGGATCAACGGATAAAATCTGACATATATAGGTGACTGGTCGTATGGCTTAGCTGTGTACGGTTTGATCTGTATTCTATACTTACATAATTGTAGTTCGAGATGCTTTTGATTATAGATATATAAATGGGGGTTGCCACCCTAAGTTTGCATGAAACTTGGTAACACCAAGTTGTAAACCATTGCAAATTATGAATCAGCAACATGTATATCTACTTGGCCTAGCTATTGCTTTATGTATATATATATATTATTATTATTATTAACACATTTCATTAGTGAGATTTAAGCATTTTTTATACATCCATTCAAACAAACATTTTATCTAGTTCCTTGTTCACATTACCATGCAGTTATATCTTCAACAGTTTCTTCCAGACAAGTTCTTCGCTCAGCTTTAAATCTTGGTCACACATTAAGCAGACAACTGACTCCTGCCATAACAACCCAACACATGACTTTCCCACACACACAACAATCAGCACCACAATTAGCACCACATGCACCACGATCAGCACCACATGCACCACAGTCAGCACCATGTGCACCACAATAAGCACCACATGTACCACAATCAGCACCACATGCACCACAATTAGGGGTAATTAGGGGTAATCAGGGTTAATATGCGGTCATTTAGGGGACATCAGGGGTCATTAAGGGTAATTTAGGGGTCATCAGTGGTCGTTTTGGGCCACAAGGTATCATTAGTGGTCTTTTAGGGGTCATCAGGGGTCATAAGGGTTTTTAGGGGTCATCTGGGTCATTATGGTTAATTAGGGCGCATTTAGGCATCACTGGGGTCGTTAGGGGTTATGAACGGTTGTTAGGGGTCATGTAGAGTTTTTTAGGGGTCAATATGGGTCTTTAGGGGCCATTAGAGGTCATTAGAGGTCATTACGCGACTGATTGTGGTGAATTCATTGCTGATTGTGGTGCTAATTGGGGTGCAAGTGGTGCTGATTATGGTGCTCATTGTGGTGCTGAATGTGGTGCGTGTGGGGCTGATTGTACGAAGTATACTGTAGAGCTTATCTCTATGGATGTACCTTCTCCTACTGCTGAAAAATTACATGGGAAATAATGTTGTTACTGTGCCAAGACCTACAGTAAACGTTGCTATGCTCGGCGACATGAGAGAACCGCCTGTACGAAGAGTCCTTTTCGGGCGATGGAGCATTACAACAATGGGCACATGCAGTTTATGTAAGGTGATATATTGAAGAACCACACCAAGAACTACAAGGATTCGTCTTTTGAGAACCCTTTGTCCAATCCAACGATTTTGAAACAATCGGAGAAGACAAGCTATATTATGTCTTACACTGTGCTTTGGGCAACCAACATGCTGATACCACAGGATCCTCCAAGTCTGCGGTGGAAAGTCTTATAACATATTTGAAAGTTCGTCTGTTAGGAGGTTGACATACTTTTGGGAATCCAGTGTTCCTTCTATGAAAAAAAAAATACTATGAGATGATGGTTCACTATTCCACACCACACATTTACACTACATGGATGCTGACGTTCCACTTAACGAAGCCAATGGGGACTGTTTATGGACCAATAGTGAATGTTTCTGATGTTGACTTAGCTATGATTTATAAATGTTGCTTCATCACTAAATAAGATACATGAGAAATCTGGTGCAAGTAAAGGGGTTTGGGGGCTCCGAGGACAAGGGCTAGGGGCTGTGATGCCGTGGTACTATCCACAATCTTGAATTCCGCTTTCTTCTTTCTTCAGCCACCATATTTAATTCTGCAATTTTGTTTCCGACCGCCATCTTGTTTACATCCACAAATCTTGTTTTCATCCGCAATGTTATTCCCAGCTGCCTTTTATTTCCGGCCGCCGTTTTGTCTCCGGCCACCATCTTGTTTTCACTTAATATATATATTTTTTCAATTACTCACCTTCGCATCTGTCACAAGTGATCCACATGCTGTAGTTCTCTCGTTGTCTGCTAGTGTGCACCACCGATATCTGTAATGTTGTTTATTGCTGCTAGGGTGTGCTACCCTATTACTCAACTTCGTTCGACCCCGTAATCATGTTTCCACTTGTCGTTCATCACCTGCTAGGGATGCTGGTGTCGTTCTCGCTCGGCCACCATGTTGGTTCTAGAGTTGGCCACCAGGAGCGCAGATTTTTTTATTTAGGAGCTCGAAATATCGTTTAGAGGGAGAGTTCGAACTGCTGAACCTTGAGTCGGCACGCAGATGCCTTAGACCACTCGGCTATCGGGACAAATGGGAATAAATATTTTGTCGTGATCATTCTAATGCGTAGTCATAATGTTTTAATATACGGTTTTTTTTACTATCCGAGACTTATATAGACCAGCAATAAGAATTTTTTTTATATAGTCATAGACATGCAATAAAAATATTTTCAAATAGTCAAAATTCTTTTTTAAGTACATATATATTTTATTTTTAAGAATTTATTTTTAAGTGTATTATTTTCTTTTTAAGTGTTTTTTTGAAGTATTTTCTTTTCTTCTTAAAAAACATTATGAGAAGGTGCACCTTAGAAATAAAACACATTTTTCATTACATTTTTTATTCATTTAGGTTACTGGAGTTGAGTTTGCGAGCATGCATGGACAGGCAGGGCAGCTGACATTCTCAAAACAATCTTAAAACGATCAGACATCTATGAATCGTTTCTTTATAAGTAATTAGAGTAATTTTATTTTAAAATGTATTAAATTTATTATTTGAAAAATGCCCAAATATTAACAAAAATACAGTTAAAATGAATCGAAAATGTATTTTTAATGCAAAATCAGTTTATATAAGTTAAATTATATAAATATTACGCTTTCTCATGACATTGGGTAACATATACATACAAAAAAGAAAAATATGTATTTGAACCTACAAACTCTCGAATAGCAGTCGGGTACTCTAACCACTGAGCTACCTAAGCAACGATAGGAAGGCATTTTTAAAATTTGCTACAATACCAACCAAACGAAGAGGTGGCCATTCCCTTACACAATTACAGAATTTGTAATATATTAAACATTTTGAAATATATTTTTTCAACCAATGCATATATGGCTTTTGACCACATTTACTTGAGAGATTTTTCAGTTTAAATTCATCGTATTTACAATTTTGAAAACTTTTAAAATGTGAATGTGTTATTAAAAACCTTTCGTTATTTTCAGTCGGGGCCTGAATCACATGTGCCTATTATCACATTGATTGTTTTTATATATTAATTACAATAAGTATGTAGTAGACCACATTTTTTTCGCAAGTCGGTTCGTAGGCAAGCGAATATGTACAGGCATTCAGGTAGGCGAATATAATTTGCGAACTCTTAGGAGGCAGGCTCGTGAAATTCAGTTTGCAAGTATCATTTCTAGCTTCAAGCTAAAACTATGTCTGTTTCTGGTAGCCATATTACTTTTTATAGGCAACAGCACTTGCTGGCTTCCAGTAGACGAACCCGTGCAGATCTCGCTGTTTTCATTCAATGTATCACCTTGCATAAACTGCATGGTACCAATGTCGCAATGCTTCATCGCGCGAAAAGGACTCTTCGTAATAGGTGGTTCTCTCATGTCGCCGAGCATGGCAGCTTTCGCTGAAGATTTTTCCATAGTATCAACACTGTTTTCCATGTAATTTTCCAGCAGAGGGAGAAGGTACATCCGTAGAGGTAAGCTCTATAGTTGACTCTGTACAATCATTAACTAGCGTCATTTTCATGAAAATAATTACGTTCTTTCTACAGTAGCAACTTGTTTATCTACTTTGCCAAGGTACTGTTATATATATAAACTTAATAGCATGTTTCGTCAATGAGATTTAAGAATTTTTTATGCATCCATTCAACCAGACATTATATTTTTTTCCTTGATCACATTACCATGTAGTTACACCTTCAACTGTTTCTTTCAAACAAGTTTTTTTGCTCACCTTTAAATAATGGTCATACTTAAAGCAGACAACTTACACTGACACTGTAACTCATTCATGCCATATACTCTACCAACCAGCACCAGACGAAATATAATCTTCGTCCATACTTCTTACTATAACTCAAGCATACCTCAACCATTCAGTCTACACTAACCTTACCAAAATTTTACTTACTGCTCATACTTTCTGCTCTACTGGTCGACACCAGCCAAATATATACCAGTCACTATACCACCATACCAACCAAACATCCATTATAACCCAAGTCATACCAGACTACCTGACACCATCTCCTATAACGAAAGAAAAATTTAGTCGTACCAATTAACCGTACTACCCAATTCACCAAACACAATATCCATTATAAATCAAGTGTACCAAGCAACTATACAGATGAGACCAGCCCATAACCTAACACCTATTCTACTTGTTCTACCAACCAACACCACTTATACCTACCAACCATACCACCCACTATAACTCAAGCATACCTCAACCATTCGTCCACACAGAACATACAAAGCAAACATACAGCCCATACAAGTGATACAATCAAATTTTTCTCATACCATCCACCATGCCGACTGGAACCAGTCAAAACACACTGACCGCCGATACCAAACACTTTAACTCAAGCATACCTTAGCATTACAGGACTCACCGACACACACATACTGTCCACACCATTCGAAATACACCAACAATCGCAAGACAGATATACTGGAAAACANCGATACCAAACACTTTAACTCAAGCATACCTTAGCATTACAAGACTCACCGACACACACATACTGTCCACACCATTCGAAATACACCAACAATCGTAAGACAGATATACTGGAAAACNGGACTCACCGACACACACATACTGTCCACACCATTCGAAATACACCAACAATCGTAAGACAGATATACTGGAAAACATATCGCGCAACATACCAACCATACCATTCATGATAACCCAAGTGTACCAAGCAACTTTATAGTCCACACCAACCCACAACACAAAAAATTCTTACCATCTGTCAAACCATCATTACCGACTGATACCAGGACAACCAACATGCCATCATCTATAACTCCAAGAAAAACTCAATTAAACCATACCACCTAACACACAAATCATACTATCCATCATAACTCAAGTGTATCAAGCAAATATACAGTTAATACCAGCCTATAACCAAACACCCATCCCATTTTCTCTACCGACCAAGACCACATATACCACCTACTATAACTAAAACATACCCCGACCATTCAGTCCGCACCAGCCTTACCAAAATTTTACCTACTGCCCATGAAATTTGCTTTACCGGCCGGCAAAAGAAAATAATATGCTTCGCAACATAACACACAACAGTTCACACATATCATACCAAATAATACTCGCTGTCCCCACCATCCATCATAGAAAACAGTACCAGACAAACATACTAGTCACCGCACCAGCCAACATGCTGACAAACCATCCACTATAACCCAAAGGAAAAAAACTCAATCATACTAATCTGCATAACATGCACTATAAATTACGAATACAAATACGTTACATATCAGCAAAAAAAANAAACTCAATCATACTAATCTGCATAACATGCACTATAAATTACGAATACAAATACGTTACATATCAGCAAAAAAAACGTTCCTACCATCTGTCAAACTAACATAACCAACTGATACCAGACCACCTAATGTACCAGCCACACCNAAAAAAAAACGTTCCTACCATCTGTCAAACTAACATAACCAACTGATACCAGACCACCTAATGTACCAGCCACACCATCTCTTATATAGCAAGGAAAACCTAGTCATTACCATACCACACAACTCACCATCCATACCTTCTGCCATAACTCAAGTGTGCCAAGCCACCACACAGGTAAGACCAGTACATAACACTACCATACCTACTATCCATACCTTCAGCTCTACCAGTCGACACCAGCCAAATATACTAGTCGCCATACCACCCAATGATACTAAAAAATACACCAGTCATACAAAGCAAACATACAACCCATACCATACAAAGCCATTTGAAACACCTCGACACAATCAACTTCTATAATAAAAAATAAACCAGCCATTCAAAGTAAATATAAAGTCCATATCATACAAAGCCATCTCAAACACAACGACACAATCAACGTCTTCCCATACCATCCACCATACCGACTTACATCAGAAAAATATACTTCGCAACATACTAGACAACATACCATACAGTCAAGATAAACTAAAATATACAAACCAATATAAATCTTTTATGTCTGCCATAGCATCATCACCTGCAAACACCTACCAAATATTCAAGCCATTTTACCAACGACAACTGCAACCACAACCAAAACCACAATCACAACAGCAGCCACAACCACATCCTCAACCACAAATGGAACCACAACCACGATAACCGCACCAGCAAAACCTACCAGGTAACATTCCTCCAGGCCATAACATCCATATCAACAATAAGCCAAGCATATACACTAATACCGAAAAATTACAGCATTCGAAACAAATGTATCATCTGCTCTAACCCAAGTATANCCTTAACCACAACCACATCCACAACTGCAACCACAACCACGATAACCGCACCAGCAAAACCTACCAGGTAACATTCATCCAGGCCATAACATCCATATCAACATGAAGCCAAGCATATACACTAATACCGAAAAATTACAGCATTCGAAACAAATGTATCATCTGCTCTAACCCAAGTATACCTCGATCATGCTATTATCCCTACAGACCATATCAAATACCAACCTCCGGCATACNTACCTCGATCATGCTATTATCCCTACAGACCATATCAAATACCAACCTCCGGCATACTGACTATTAAAAACGGTCAAATATTTCGACTACTGTATCGACCACCCTTCCATCTAACATCCCCAGTTATATATACATAAACAATTCATGCCATCTGTCCAGCGAACCAAATATTTCAATAATTATCCCAACCACGCTATCATAAAATCCATACCGTAAATATAATCATATATGAAACCCATTCGGACTAATTTAGCAGGTACCATACCAAGTTATAACATCCAATCATTCTAACCAAGCATACCAGCCAAGAACTTTGTCCCTCTCGTACGAATTAAACATGCAATGAAACCATTACACTCATTCAAACTAATCATGTGTTTGATTAAACCACTCTGACCACACCGTCGAAGGACGCTCTTTTCATACCACCAAACCAACTGAACATGTAATCAGGCCGTACCATATCAACATATTAGCAATGCTTACCATGCAATAAAAAAATAGTATATCAACCATGCAGTCAGTCGGGAAATAAAAAAACCTAAATAGGAGCAGGAGTAGACATAACAAAGCCTTCTAATATGCATGGTTTCTTGGCAGATGACGTTTTGTATATGCAGATAGTAGAATGTCTCTTTAAAATACCACTCCCAGTAAACTAACAGCGATAAGGTTATGCACAGTCTCGTCATTGCATACATTTTCACACTACCCTAAATTTACCACAAAACAAAAATATTACCAATGTTTAATATTTATTATTTTTCTGCAGCATGTTAAGATAGAAAAAGTGTCCTCGCCCAGAACACCATAATATTAATTAAATTATTAAATTTGTTGGCCTGCATTCTCTACCGCCCAACCATTATTAATACCATATAAACCAACTATACACCCTAACCTCTAACTACCCAACGAAAACTGTTTAAATTATCACATAATATTTGATACCATATCATAGCAACTGCCTAAAACATGCCAACCAGCTATTCCTACGGATTGTTCTGACCAAAATATTCTATCCTGTGATACCCCGACTACATGTACAGACCATAACATCGGTCACTACTTACAGTCCATTACATTAGGCCATATCGGCTATACTAAACACTTCCCTTCATGCCACCCATGCCAACAAAGTCACCACACAGACATACAAACCATTTCATCATGCAATAGAGATCACATTAACAGATAATACCATCACTCTATACAGTATACCCTCGCCAGCGAACCAGCCATAACAAAATTTCATATCAATAAGTAATGCCATCAGACCAGCAAATCAAATGTTCAAGCCAAAACATTCCAACCATCAATACTCACAGATAATATGACACCACACAACGCATTTGGACAGACAATAACATCCATTTGCAAAGAGCTCACCATAATACAATACCAGCAAAACAGCTAACCATACAGACAAACCCTACCAGACATCAAGCCGAAAATTTTACAACCAATCATTCCGACCAACAATACTAACGGGCCATACTGTCAGAACATAACAACTATCATCCATTCCTACGAAAATATTAAAAACCCAATAATGATAAAACATACCACCAAGTCATACTGGTCGCTTAGGCAGATTATAATAAAAAAAGACACAACTATTTTGCGAGACCATCTATACCAATAATGCTGAAAACCTACCACCGTCCATATGTACCAAAAAATTTCCAATAATACGATTCAGGCCATATAACACACCTTTACATGTCTTTTAAAGCACATCGAGATCTGCAAGGGTTCCTCTACTGGAAGCCAGCAAATGATGTCGACAACACATCGTGCTACATACAGTTCATGCTATGACGGAATGAGAGACCTACGATGCATGATTGAGTCGGTATGTGAGGGATGTACTTTTGCAATATGTTCGCCTGAAGTTGACGAACTTCAAAATAAATGGTGACCGGCTCTAAATACTGATGATGTCTATGTGACTGCTACAAAGAAAAGTAAACTTGATATTGAGAATAAAACAGGAGGTGAAAACGATCATGAAGACAGCGTTGATAATAATGACTACGAAGACAGCATTGATCATAATGACTATGAAGACAGCATTGATGATAATGACTATGAAGACAGCATTGATCATAATGACTATGAAGACAGTGTTGATGAAGTATCTGATAAGAAGTATGATGATTTCCTCGACGGTCCCACATATTTCATCGAGTTTCCTTCGACAAGTGATGCGGAGAAAGCATAAGGCATCAAGAACGCTCTTTAAATATTTTCCGAAGACCCGAAATGAACTAGTTAATAAACTCAGATATTTTATTGACCCCCAAAAACGCGGGGATTTCTCACGCATTGTTGAGATATCTCCAATCGTCAGTAAACTGAAGGAACGGGGATATATCGCATGATGTGATGAAATTCTTTCTTCTGAAATTGTGGCGAGGTTTGCGAAGGAATGGTGTTTGAGAAGAGCACGAATGATTATGGCTACCAGAAACAGACATATTTTTATCTTAAAGCTATAAATGATACTTGCAAACTGAATTTCACGAGCCTGATTCCTAAGAGTTCGCATATTATATTCTCCTACCTAAATACCTGTACACATATTCGCTTGCCTACGAGCCGACTTGCGAAAAAATGTGGTCTATTACATACTTATTGTAAAGAATATATTAAAACAATCAATGTGTGCATAGGCACATATGATTCAGAACTCGACTGAAAACAATGAAATGTTTTTAATACAACATTTGCATTTTAAAAGTTTTTAAAGTGGTAAATAGAACGAATTTAAACTGAACAAGCACTCAAATAAATATGGCCATAAGCTATATATGCATTCATTNAAAGTGGTAAATAGAACGAATTTAAACTGAACAAGCACTCAAATAAATATGGCCATAAGCTATATATGCATTCATTGAAAAAATATTTAACAAAATATTTTTTAACACATAAAAAATTGTGTGTGTGAGGGAATGGCAACCTCTTCGTTTGGTGTATTGTAGCAGATTTTAAAAATGCCTTTCTATCGTTGCTTAAGTAGCTCAATGGTTAGAGTACCCGACTGCTGTCCGAGAGTTTGTGGGTTCAAGTATACATTTTCTTTTTTATATATATATATATATATTACCAAGTGTCATGGGAAAGCGTAATATAATTTAACTTTGATAAACTGATTTTGCATTATAAATACATTTTCAAATCATTTTACTATATTTTTTTTAAGATTTGGGCATTTTTCAAATAATAAATATAATAATTCTAATCCNTTAAGATTTGGGCATTTTTCAAATAATAAATATAATAATTCTAATCCTACTAATATAATATTATAAATGCGAAAGTCTGTGTGCGTGTTTGTATGCTTGTTACCACTCAGCTCCATAACGGCTGAACGGATTTTGATGAAATTTGGTATGTAGGTTATTTAGGTCCTGGAATAGGTCATAGGATACTTTTTGTTGCCAAAAATTGTACGGNGATGAAATTTGGTATGTAGGTTATTTAGGTCCTGGAATAGGTCATAGGATACTTTTTGTTGCCAAAAATTGTACGGTGTCTGTGGAATAACAAAAAAACGTAATTCTGCAACGGCTGGAAACGTGACTGAAATATTTTTTTCCTTTGGTGTCAGAGTTTATCAGGCCATCCAAGGACCTCTGAAATAGCTTAACGACTGCTATCAATCGATAACAACCGGGACTGAATATTTAACGTGCCCTCCGAAGCCCGGAAGCGTTCAGATGTTATGCCACTAACCGGTCACCCATCCAAATGTGTGCCGCTGGGAACGTTGCTTAACTTTGGTGATCGGTTAAGATCCCTCAGTCAAGCGCAAAAAGTAGTACCTGGGTACACTTATTTCTAAAACTACAACTTGATAAAACTCATGTTTTGATTTTCATACATCGACGCTGGAAAGCGGAAATGTGGTAACTACGCGATAGTTGCANAAAGTGGTAAATAGAACGAATTTAAACTGAACAAGCACTCAAATAAATATGGCCATAAGCTATATATGCATTCATTAAAAAAATATTTAACAAAATATTTTTTAACACATAAAAAATTATGTGTGTGAGGGAATGGCAACCTCTTCGTTTGGTGTATTGTAGCAGATTTTAAAAATGCCTTTCTATCGTTGCTTAAGTAGCTCAATGGTTAGAGTACCCGACTGCTGTCCGAGAGTTTGTGGGTTCAAGTATACATTTTCTTTTTTATATATATATATATATATTACCAAGTGTCATGGGAAAGCGTAATATAATTTAACTTTGATAAACTGATTTTGCATTATAAATACATTTTCAAATCATTTTACTATATTTTTTTTAAGATTTGGGCATTTTTCAAATAATAAATATAATAATTCTAATCCTACTAATATAATATTATAAATGCGAAAGTCTGTGTGCGTGTTTGTATGTTTGTTACCACTCAGCTCCATAACGGCTGAACGGATTTTAATGAAATTTGGTATGTAGGTTATTTAGGTCCTGGAATAGGTCATAGGATACTTTTTGTTGCCAAAAATTGTACGGTGTCTGTGGAATAACAAAAAAACGTAATTCTGCAACGGCTGGAAACGTGACTGAAATATTTTTTTCCTTTGGTGTCAGAGTTTATCAGGCCATCCAAGGACCTCTGAAATAGCTTAACGACTGCTATCAATCGATAACAACCGGGACTGAATATTTAACGTGCCCTCCGAAGCCCGGAAGCGTTCAGATGTTATGCCACTAACCGGTCACCCATCCAAATGTGTGCCGCTGGGAACGTTGCTTAACTTTGGTGATCGGTTAAGATCCCTCAGTCAAGCGCAAAAAGTAGTACCTGGGTACACTTATTTCTAAAACTACAACTTGATAAAACTCATGTTTTGATTTTCATACATCGACGCTGGAAAGCAGAAATGTGGTAACTACGCGATAGTTGCACAGATACACTCCAAAAACCATACCCTACTTCTTGGCTATCGGGTAAAAACTATTTCCTTCCTTTTGGGTTGCCGCAATCAGTTAAAAACCTAGGCCTACATTGTATAGTTTTATAATTCTGTTTTCTCATAAATGAATTGTCTTTTCTCAATTTATTTATTAGTGTATCACTGTAAAACTCAATTGTACCCGGGCGAAGCCGGGCCGGTTCGCTAGTTATTTATAAATGAATCTATTCCTAGATGTCTGATCGTTTTACGATTGTTTTGACAATGTCAGCTGCCTGTCCACGCATGCTCGCAATCTCAACTCCAGTAACCTAAATGAATAAAAAAATGTAATGAAAAATGTGTTTTACTTCTAAGGTACACCTTTTCATAATATTTTCAAAAAGAAAAGAAAACACCTTAAAAAAACACTTAANCGATTGTTTTGACAATGTCAGCTGCCTGTCCACGCATGCTCGCAATCTCAACTCCAGTAACCTAAATGAATAAAAAATGTAATGAAAAATGTGTTTTACTTCTAAGGTACACCTTTTCATAATATTTTCAAAAAGAAAAGAAAACACCTTAAAAAAACACTTAAAAAAAAATATGTACTTAAAAAGAAATACTTAAAAATAAAGAAAATATCTTAAAAAAGAATTATGACTATTTGAAAATATTCTTATTTCGTGTCTCTGACTATATGAAAACAAAAATTCTTATTGCTGGTTTATAAAAGTCTCGGATTGTTGCGATAAGACAACTTTTGTGTTGCGGGTAAACAAATTTTGTGTTACATTGACGTTAAACATTTGTATTAAAATTTTTCTTGTAATTTTTTCTTTGGGAACGCTAAAAGACAGGGCATAGCGATTACACGAGAATATATGAAACAATGTGTGCCTGTTCTGAAATTTCTGTTGAAATGCTACAACAAGTGCAGCAATATTTACATGACAGACTGGAAGCTTCTGTTGTAACTGGTGGATTTCATTTTGAACACAACATGCGAAGGACGGTTTTCTCTTTCTTCTTATTCAGAATTAACAGAATTTCTTCTTGTAAATAAATGTGGTTCCATTTGAAAAAAAGTAACATTGTTCAGGAAATATACACTCTAATACTTATTAAAATCTGTGTCTGGGCTACAATTATGAGCTATTGTCTAAACTTAAATTCTGTTAAACCAGCACATAAAACTACCTTCCATTTCAAATATGTTTTCGGTGCAAGTTTTAGGTGATTCATCCGGTATATAGTTATACCTACCAAATATTTACTGATGTCCGTGACGTCCTTGGTATAATCGTTGATATTTTCCGCAGCATGTACCGTAATACAGTCTGGGCCTAGACGAAATCGTTTTATAGGGGCTGCGGTGGTGTAGTAGTTAGACTACTCGGTTCCCACCTAGACGAACCGGTTTTGATTCCCGGCGGGGTCACTCCTGGATTTTTGCATGTGGGAATCGTGCCGGACGATGCCGCTGGTAGGCGGGTTTTCTCAAGGATCTCTCGTTACCTTTCATTCTGGCGCTGCTCCATATTTCTATCACTTCACCCTCCTGAGCCCTCAAGATCTCGATGTTAAAGCCGCCCAAATACCCTCACTCGCTCACGAGCTCGTTTCCATGAACCACTCCAGAATCTGCAGCTATTCTGGGGCATGACGTTTGCACACTGATCATTGCTGCATCTCGAACTCTTGGTGCAGCGGGAAGCGTTATACCAGTATTCTGTGGTGATGAGTACAGTATATGTCGAATTTTAGCAGTTGAAGTACCTGCAGCATTGCATATATGCAAGTGTCTTTGTAAGTTCTTTTTTCTATAAAAAAAAAAACACCACGGTGTCGGGCATTTGCGTGTTACTCAGGTGGTATTCTTTGCACAGAAACACTTCTAACGTCTTCGCATATCATGGATGAACACAAAGGTTTTATTTTAGTAGCGACATGGGTATCGATACCAACGTAGTTGCATTTGGAGAGGTAGTTAATGGTGCAGCGAATTGCACAGCTGAAGATCGAACTGCAGGCACTGATGCACCCATTGTGGTTGCTAACGATGTAGCTGAGCTATAGATAATGATGGCACATCCACTGTCGCATTAAGAGACACCGATGGTACCCCAAAGGCCGATGACGGGATGCCAGTTGTAGGCTCATCACCGATTCAACATTTGATCTTGGTAACTGTGGGGTCAAAAATGTATATTTAGTAGCTAAAAATGCATGTGAATATTATACAGTAACTTAACTACTCATGCTCACGCTATAAGAAAGCAGTCAAGTCATTAAAAAAAACTGACTACATGCCTGTGTTGCATTCCTTAGCACTGGAAACAACACATACCAGTTTGTGGATCGTCACTCTCTGCGAGCTACCTGAAAACACGAGTGCAATCATTCACTAGACAAAGTAGGATTGGGTCTGCTCACGTCCACTTATATACTTGACAAATACGGCCTTACCATCGCCAGTTGCTCGTCACATTACGAACTTTCATTTTCGTAAATATTTATATAAGCAGTGCGAACCAATTTGAACTATGCGAGGTAATATTACGAAGTTTGTGTAAAGTGGTGTTAATGTTAGGTTAATTGAAAGCTACAGGCTTCTTAAGTTGTAGTTTATGAGGTATACACACTAGTGAGTCTCTGATCAGAAGAAGTACGGAAAATCTGAGGTAGCTTTTGTCACTTCCGTGAGGAAAATATGTATAAATATGAATGTACCTACGAATAACCTTTGGGTTTGAGAAAAAAAAACTAAAGTTGCATATTTCACTATGAAACAGAATATTATCTACCAGAAAAGCACTCTGGAATTACTCAAAACTATATCAACTCTAGTTTTGAAATTTTATTATTTTTCTATAATTTTAGAAATATGGGATGTTCTCAAAACTCTAGAAAATGTTATATATATATATAAAATTTTTTGTAACTTTTTAACTAAAGGTAAAGGTCACACTCATCCAACGTAACTGCCGCTGTAGGTCATTAACCCAACATCTCATGCATCGTAGCCATTAACTCTGACAATACAAATGTTCCTCCATGTACGAAATTCCCAGGGGATATATCTGCAAAAATGCAAGAAAAATGTCTTACTAAGTGTATGGTTTTAGGAATGCAATGCATAGACTGAAAATAGCTGAAGATGAACATACGCAGTCCAAAGTTTGAATACCGACATGAATTTCGGAATATTTTTAAAGATTTTTGAACGTGAATTCTGACGTTTGCGTTCTTATACGCAACTATAACAAAACATTCAAGCATTTCTATATGGATAAGGATGCACGAAACGGCTGGGATCTTGGGTTAGAAAATCAAAATCATAAAAAAATTACAGTAAAACAAAAATTAGTTAGTTACTCTTGAGACATTGAATAATATCTAGGAAATTTCCAAAGAGTATGGAAATAAAAGAAAATAGAATGTAAATAAAAGTACGAAGTGGAATCGCTCAAATTCTAGAAAAATTAAAAAACTAAAAATTAAAAATAATTTTTAAAGTGATTTCCACCTCTGAGACTAGAACCGAAATACCTATCGTCTGTATGGGCGATAATGTACTCGGCCGAATGTGAAGATAAGACTGCCACTATAGTCAGTTCACGACTGGAAGAAACTTTTGAAAATCAACCTTTGAAAAAACACCCTAGCCGTTAGCNACACATGTTCACGCACAGTGGAACGTAAACATTGCATGTAAACATTGCCATGTGACCTGTCACATGACAATGTTTGTTTACTTTTGGCGGAAGGATACGAAATGGGCTTGAAAGTAGATCTTTAGCAGGGCTTCAAGAAAGTCTCTTCCAGTCGTGAACCGACTATACCAACCATTTGTTGAAACACCGAGGACTGCCGAGCTTTGCCGAGTCGACCCGAAATAGGAAACCCGCAAGTCGCATTTCCCCTTTTAAAAATACATATAACCACTTTGCATCTCTCACGTTTTAAACTCATTTTTGTAATTCTAATAGAGAATATAATATTAATTGCTATACTTGTACTTTGGCGCAGCCTTATCGATATTTACTACCAGTACAAAAAAAATTTTGGCGGATTTTTTTAAAAACGTAAACGTTTTCAAATCTAAATAATAAATAAGTCAGGTTTACTTAGAATAATTTAATTCGGAGTACGTTATTTTAAAAACTGTCACGAACTTAAGGGGAATCCCTAGTAAAAATATATAAACACCTGAAGTTTACTTCTGGCCATAAGGAAGCATCAGACCTCCCAAGGGTGCGCTATACTCCCGGGTCAACTGAATTTCTCGCAAGTTAGATCTGTAGCAGCTCGATGAAAGCCAATGAATTAAAGTACAAATGCCACTTTGTACTTTTTATCCTTTCCCTTATCGAAACTTCGCTGGAAAGCCATAACAATTCTGTTTTTAATAATTCTCACTATTTGTTTTCTTTTTGAAAATACTTAATAGAGTAAAAGTAAAAAGTGAAGTCTGTATATAATATTTTTTTATCTTTANTTTGTTTTCTTTTTGAAAATACTTAATAGAGTAAAAGTAAAAAGTGAAGTCTGTATATAATATTTTTTTATCTTTACTGGAAAAAAATGGCACTCCCAGACGATTTATTTACAGAGATAGGCGGAAAAATTTATTTCACACACACTATTTTACCAAGCAGTCATCTTAAGTAAAAGGCGAGTGCATGTCAATATTTTTATTACATGATACTTAATTTTCCAGTTATCTTTCAATGTGAAAACAAAATTATACAGACTTCGAATGATGTAACCATCAGCACAGNATACTTAATTTTCCAGTTATCTTTCAATGTGAAAACAAAATTATACGGACTTCGAATGATGTAACCATCAGCACAGGTAAACATACCAAATTTTGAAATGGGAATATTATGCTAACGTAGGCCTATATTAATTGCTCTAATGCATAGCGTTAATTGTTACAGTTGTTTGTTAATTTACATACTTTTCTGTTTATAAAAGAGAATCGCATCCTCTCGAACTCAATTGTTCAAATATTTCTTCTGTAAATTTGTCTCACGAAAAAGTATCAACTCTGATATATTCGAAGGTATGTTCCTTAATATGCTTCGTGCTTTTATTGGACACATTACGTGCGGATGATTCGTCTTGGAGTACTTGTACTCGGCGTTGGCGATACTGAAACGACGCCACTGGCTCCCGTTAAATATTCCTAAACCCTCCCCTCCCTCCTAAACTCACAGCTTCGTTCGTCCATCTTTATTTCATCACCATACATTTACAAAAGCAATCGTCATGACTAATCAATCGAGTCCATCTGCGTCTTTGAAACGCCACGCGTGTTATTCCACGAATTTAAAAGCTCTGCAGCTCGCCTTTCACTGAATATTTTTCGCCTTCCACGAAGTCTGTCTAACGTTTAGTGTAAAATTTTCCGCCGACCGTATGAGTGACATAACGCGATCAAGAATTATCCGCCATCATTATCCTGCATTGTAATGAATGACGCATATTGATGAGGCNTGAGTGACATAACGCGATCAAGAATTATCCGCCATCATTATCCTGCATTGTAATGAATGACGCATATTGATGAGGCTATTATACAAGAATAGGGCCGTATATCGTCTTCATTGCAAGTATATCTCTACCTTAGTAAATTACACGATATCATTACACACTCTGATTTCTATGCACATATACGTTTCCACATGTGCTTTTTAGTTGCAAATTAAATAAACGGACAATAAAACAAAATATAGTTGGTCTAATTGCAATTTTTGATCACCATCGTTTTATAAACGATATTGGTTTTATTGTAAAACTAAATAAAAAATATATTCTCCGCCCATTTAGATTTTAAGAAAATTAAGGTCAAGTTATGATTTTCAAAGATTTGTGAGAATGGAGAAGTTCATTCTTGGAAGAAAGTATATCATATAATTATTAATTGGAGTGTACGTCGAAGAAGGCAATGTAAAATAACATAAGAAACACAACATTGTAAAGATGTTCGGTCATTAAGTATAGATTTTGTTTAAATAGGGCCTAAACTGGTTAGAGTTGGTCGTGATGTATGTTTTTTTAGACATTATTTTCAATATGTGCATTGCTCACATCGTGATATGCCTCCTATCTGCCGGCAGCGACGTTAGCGACTTTCTGCAGCGTTGCTGGTACTGGGGCAGCAGCAGCTTGTGAAATGCGGTTTCGGAGCTCCACCAGCGTGGTAATGCATCGGCTCAACACAAGTCCTTTGATAAATCCCCACACAAAGGAATCCGTAGTCGTGATGTCTGGAGAACACGCCTACAAACTCCGAGAGTCTTCCACACCCAATCCACCTCCCAGGAAACGCGGCATTCAGAAAAGCGTGGATATCTGGCATGGCCACGTGCTTCTCCGTCTTATTGGAACTACACGGCGTTTACAAGTCCGTCTTGGAATGTTCTGATTACTGTGACAACGCCACGCCAGTTTTGGATTCCATTCAGCGGACAACGCAAATAGGGAAAATTGGGTAGAGTGCGCGCCAAAGGTTTGCAGCAGCCAGTGCTTCCCCAACGTCGGATTGCTGTTCTGCCAACTATCATAAACGACATGGATATAATTTAAGGTTAGAATGTTGTTTATGTAAACAATTGATTTGAGATGTTTGTATACTTCAGCTAACCAATTTTTTGTGCAATCATATTACATTCAAATCGGTAAAAGTATTTGATTCATATACAAGCGATTCTCTTTAGAAAATTAAGATGCAAACAAACACGTCATTAGTATTGACCATGTGACTTAAACAGTTGTGTTTTTCTGGCGTATGTCAATGATGGGTACATGCACAGAAGACGATAATAGATCTATCTCATTTTTAGTCTATGGGACAACGTGGTGACTTCAATGCTATCGTCTGAGTACGATGGACAAGAATGTCCGTGGCAACTGCCTCAATACGCTTAAACTTATTTACCGTTGCGTGGACTGTTTTGTTAATAGGTACAACTTTAGAGAATCGCAGTTGAAATATTTCATCCCAGTGTTAACATTTCACAGTTTCTTCACCCTCCTCATCACTACAGCTACCCTCTCTCGTTTGCTGAACATCTCGCACATTCAGTTACCGGTAACGACAGACCACATGTTAAACGGCTGTCAACGTCAATGCACGCACTACAGCAGTAACTACACACACGCAGTCTACTAGTAATGCACCATCATACACGTCGTATGCCCCTAACTGCTCTATTTATACAGCAGATACTTAATTTATGGCAATTATCGGAAGGCCTATTTAAGTTAACTTCTGGTGAGTCAACTGCAACCGAGCATTGAGATTGTAACAAATGGTAATCGATAGGGTGACAGTACACCATCAAAGCTGTAGGCTTTCAGCGAGCATTCAGTAGTGGAATTGTTGTTAGTTATGATGCAGTGTAAAGCGACGTATATACAGGCTGAGTATAAAAGAATACCCCAACTTTGAAGGTCTATAATATCAAAGCTAAACAACCTACAACCTTGATTGACCAATCAAATGAACCGTGGAACCGCGAAGTGTGTTTACCACACATTCATAAATGTTCAATGTGACCAACATGAGCGGCCCCTAACGACATCTAAGCGATAATCAAACTCGTTCCACACTCTTGTCAGCATGTCTGGTACTACAGTTTGGATGGTTTTCTGTAATTCTCGTTTTGAGGTCGTCAATGTTAGCCGGCAATGGTGGACGAAAACTTGATCCTTTATGTGCCCCATAGAAATTAATCGCACGGGGTAAGATCCGGACTTCTTGGGAGCCAGTGATGAAGAGCCTGGTCAACAGCTCCTCCTCGACCAATCCAACGTTGCGGCAACGTCTCGTTCAGGTATCCGCAAACAGCTAGGTGCCAATGGGGTGGCGCAATATCCTGCTGGAAAATGAAGTCCCCGCCGCCTTTTCTAACTAAGGAAACAACCCCTCTGTAAGCATGTCCAAATAAGGGATTCCAGTAACAGTGGGCTCGTGAAATAAGAAAGGGCTGAAAACAGTGTCTTTGGATACAGCCCAAAACACGTTCATTTTGGGGGAAGCGCGCTCGTGTTCGGTGGTTTCATGTGGAGGCTCCTGACACCATATCCACACGTTGTACCGGTTCACCTTACCATTTGTATGGAACGTTGCTTCATCGCTAAAAACCACCCCTATGATCGAGCTCGAACCACGGCTCCTTCACCGATGCCCAGCGATGTTCCTGTCCCTCGTGAAGCGTTTTACAAAATATGTCGCAAACTATCCATCTGTCGTAAGACATGTTTCTGATACTGCTTTAGTGAAGTGTCTCACCCATTCTCACAGGCTAACTTTTAACATGCCCTTTTAACACAAAAATACTGTAGTACATTGATAAAACTAATATAGTTCTCTCGTGCGAGCATGTCCCGTTTTTTAAAATGCACAGAGACTATGTCGCCGTCTGATGTTATTCTAGCAAGGAGCTTTGCCTATGTTCGTATTGGGTTTGAATCCCGTACTGGTAAGAAATTTTTTTTAAACATTTAGAAAAAATGAATAATATTATGCTTGCCTAACCATGAACGGCAGTAGTACAAGCAGAAATGCGGTCAGTGGTTGTTGCCAAAACATATTAAGTAAACAATAGAAACTGCTGGGCAACATCAACAAATGCAGGAATTTGCTATTTACCGGAGATCACCTGGGTTTGGCTAACACAGTACGATTGCGCCAGACCATCAAATACTTGTGGTCGTAACCCCACCCAAGACCCGACTGAGGACCAATAGAAATTAAAACTACAGGCCGAGGGGGCGGAGACGAGAAGTGTAGTCGGAAACAAGGATGAGGCAACTAGGAATTTCGTGGATTCATTCCGGAAGAAGCTAACTCCAAAATAATTTGTGCATTCGATTTCCAGTTAGTTGTTCATTGGATGTTGCCCCAGTTTAACCCCAGACCAGGAAGCATTTGATTCAGTTCTTGTTTTCCTTGCAGGTTCGTAATTGGTTGAAAGTGATCCGGGGCATGTTTAATAAATTGTGGTCCAACAAAAGCAGCATATAACGCTAGAGTGTGAAAGCTAGTCTGGCTCCTCTATCTTACTCCTCTTTACTGATACTTCCTTAGTAATGAGCTGGAAACTAAAAAGAATATTGTTGTACTGACTCTGTAAACACATTTCTAAGGGAATGTTGACTGTAAGTAAGATTAACTAAGAAAAAATGCTAATTAAACCAACCATATAATCAGTCACTTACGTAAAACCCCTTCTTCCCCCTTTTTATTAAGACCCTCCTTAAGATATAGAATACAATAAAGTCAAGAAAACAGAAGACTTCGGCTTCATCTTCAACATATGACGTCATGAAGGCCCGCTACATGGACGACGGTGAGTTGCTGTACACGAACACAGGCTCGTTACTGTACGAGTACTGAAACTGGGACTCCTAAAACAACATGCTCGAGGACGCCAAGTTCTTCGCTGAGATGAGTGATGGAGGTTACTAAAGATAGGTGAAGGTGAGCAGTTACAACAGTCGAGCCTGCAAGCACATTCGACTGCCACAACAACCCTCTTAGATGTTATGTAATCTTGACATTTGTGGCAGCGATCGAGTGTTCCTGGAGGACTCTCCCATGAAGAAGCACCCGAGCGCATCTCCACGCGTGACGCCCGAAACTCGAACTATTTTATTATAACAATCATTCATCTAATGCTGTGAAAGATGTTGATGATGAAATATGATAATAAGTTGCGCCAAAAAGTCTTAGCGTGTTAGCTAACAATGTGTATATTAATTTAAAATATTACCATTTTTTTTTGTTTTCTTTATATTTTTAAGGATATCTATTTTTATACCCTCTTTCAATTTAAAATACACACACAAAACAGATAATAGGCCCTATGTTGAATTAAGATACGTTTTTGAAATGCTGTTACAATAGACTAGTATAAACCCTTTTCTTTATTTTAAAAGGCTCAATAATAAAGAACAATTGGAAAACAAACGACTTTAAAAATCCCAGAAAAATTTAATTATATTTCCATGATATCTATTACAAGTATCAATTGCATAAATCCGCAAAATTATTGACATATTGTAGCATGACTAATTTTAAAATTTGCCCGAAGGCTAATTATGAAATTACATAAAATTTTACATTATGTAGCCAAAAATTTAGTTTAAAAAATATATGCAGGGACAACGTAGATTTTTTAAAATATTGCAACACCAAATTCCCATTATTTAAAAAAGAAAATTACAACATCGCATTTTAGACCATACTTAAACTACAGCACGTACATAATACCCTTGTCCTTTCATCTCTTGCCTGACTATTCTGAGAACAGTTTCCATTCTCATCCTAATGATTCTGGAAGAAATCCAGTCCAGGTTACGGGGGATTAAGATTATCCAACGCATTAAGATTGTTCTTGCGTCGACGTTACGCAGTGCAAGCACATGCAGAAGTAGACTAACTGACGTCACGCATACGAAGAAGTATTGCTGACGTCACGCTGACGACACACGGTTCCATGGCCCGTCGGCGAGTGGAGACTTGATCAGACGTAACACGTTAAGGCGTTCGCTTGCCGGGCGCTTGAACTGCGTTTCAGAGTGTTTGAAATACGCATTTACTTTTACGCAACTTTTAAACTTGCCCCCAATATCTTTACCTACGAAAAGAAAATATATCCCAGACGAGAACAGAATAGTACTTTCAAGAAATCACGCATTAAATAAATATTATTTCTGAGTTCTACAACATCGTTAAAACTACACAGACTGCTGCAGCTTCAAATTTTGCGAGTGAAACTAAGAACTTTGCTACAGACTTTCCACCAATAAAATTATAGGGTCACAGCTATGGAGTCCCACTGCTACACGCATCACGAAGAAAACACTGCACGCCGGTTCAGAGACTTGCGCGTAGCGGCGATGATGCACTTGATGCGTGTGCCATTGTAACCCTTATCGCTCCCTCGCTTCTGAACCGAACGCGAAAATATCTCCAGGTTGACGACCGCCTTAATCCATCTGCGTGTAGGTGCGTGTTAAAATACGACGAAACTCAGTCACACCTAAAAACATATAAGTTAATATTTTTATTTAAACAAAAATAACAGTAAAAACTATGAAATCTCGGCTTCATATCTGCCGGAGCCGAAGGCAGAGATTTTGCATCCTTATTCTTCTCCAACTGGGTGAATTATTATAAAGTAGCTAAAAATAAATTTATGAAACTAGCTATGAATCACTTTTAACCAGATACCAGATTTTAGTTTAACACAAACTTTTCTAAAGGATTAACTATTAAAACTATTAGGTCTGATTTAAAAGTACGTGATGAAGAAAATACAACATACGGCGTGGCATTAATGCATGTAAGAAAATAATTCTACACATTTTTTTTTAAGAAAAATAACTACTAAAGATATAAATTAATATATTATTAAGCTTATTATTACTAGGCTTATTGTTTGCTTATATTTTTCCCAATATCCATTTTTTTACAATGGTTTCATATCTAATAGGAAGCGGTTTTGCATTTTCTCTGAGTGTATTTATCGTCTGTAGGTTGGATAATCGCTCTCAGTTATTTTCACCAACTTTTTGTCAAGATATTCTTGTCATGATTTGCAGTAGTAGTTTATGAGGGTTTTGGTTAGCGACTATCAGCTGAACACAGTTTCCTATATCAGCTAATTGCCGCAGGTATTCAAAGAAAAAGTTAATGTAGTGCTTATTTAAGAGTTATGTCTTTTCCCCTCCACAGATATTTTCATTCTTTTTAAATGTTTATACATGTTATCGTGCAAAGATTTCAATCCATACATTAAACATTTTTTTTTTGGTCTGTCTCTTTTTCTTTGGTGATTCGCTTTAGCATGTGCATCTATCAACTGTTAGACTGAACCAAAACTTCAATTATTCTTTATAAATTGATCTACATTTCCTATAATACTTCTTCGTATAACCTTTTGTCATATGTAGCCGTAATTTTGCAAAATCACACATAGGAAAAAATATATCTTAGGAAATTTCCTACAACATTTTAGAAAGCCGAGGTGTTACCAAGCAATCAAATCAATTGAATATGTAATTTATTTACTTAGTAAAGGAATATGGAAAAACTAGTTTAAACGCTAGAGGTGCTCCACAGGTTTTAAAATGAAAATGGCTGCAAAAGAAAAAAAAATACAATTGGTGGTGATTCTTGAATCTCGTCGAGTGTCTCTTACATTTGGTTACAAAAATACTATATGAATTAGCTCATTATAATTAACATGAGATGAACATGACGTATAGTCACGACAGACCAAAGAGACCCGAACAACACCCGATCCACACAACGGAAGCTAAAAAGTGATCAGAGCTGACGCGGAAGTCTGCAAACAAAGGGCTGTTAAATCCGCAATCACCGGCTCCAATACCTGGAGTTTAACAAGTTATGGGAGTTATGCGTGGCTTCAAGTATCCGGTGGGCTACGGTACACGGACGCTCCGGGACACGGGATAAAGCTTAGCCAACTCTGTAAGTCCAGCGGAAGACGACAAGAAGTAGGTCAATCCTCCGGCTCCCGCTTCACAACAGCTCTGCAAGAACCCGGTGACGCGCTAGCAGGGTCGATGACATGGCACCAACCACCTTTAAACGTAGAAGTAGAGTGACTTCCAATGGAGAATTGAAGTGGAGAGATTTAGGTGGCTCTTAACGTCGAGGTCTTGAGAGCCGATGAGAGTGAAGCGAAGTGAGTATGGAGCAGCGCTGAAATGCAAGGGCGGGGAAATGGAAGATCCTCGAGGAAACCCGCTGGCCGGCAGCATCGTCCGGCACAATTTGCAACAAAAACTTCGTCAAGTAGGGCAATCATAATATGAATTCCAACTGTATGTAAAGAAAGACTAGTAAAATGTTTTAGAAATATTTTAATGATTGATTTTATGTACATTAATGTCAGTTATAAAAATAATAACTTTAGTGTCTTTCGTTATTGTTAAGTGCCGTGCGAGGGACAATAAACAAACGTCATTATTGCTAATATCGTAATTTGTTTTTAGTGTGATATTTGCCATGAGGGTAGAGAGTCAATACTGAACTACTTGTACTCTACATAAAACGAAACTCAAACTGATAGGTTATCTATTTTGTGAGCATTTATTTTGATGTAATCAGAGCGGATATTTAATATCTTTTGAACACTGGCATGTGATAACTTTCTGAATAGCTCTCTACCTATATCTAAGATTAATTATTTACATGAATGCATGCCAGTGTGATAACGAATACAGACAAATCTACACTAAATACGTCAGAAGCATCTACAGCTCCTATTGAACTATTTGCATTTTCTTTGAGAGTAACAACGCTATCAGAATGCCACCACTGTCGCTAGTGTGAAAAGGTCTTCACCTTCGGCTTCATTACTGAGTGAAAAAGGCGGTGGTGTAGAGTCCGTTTCGCATGGTAATTAGTTGCGACAAGTGCTTTGTGTTTTTGCAAGGCACGATACTTTGAAAAGGCACACAAATACCTGCAAAGGTGTAGTTCATTCACTCACCCCATGCTGCCACATATAAAATAGTAGATAGGAATCGAAATCATGGTATCGTCTGAGTCTATATTGCGTACGACACTCACTGGCGATTAGGGAAGTACCTGATTTTCTGGTTTAAAGAGAGAGAGATTGCACTATTGATAAACATCATGCGAGGCAGGCAATTCGTGCAAAAATATATAATTACATACTAGAATTTCATGTGAAACGAATAAGCACTTTAGAATGCTGCAGAAGGACTCATGGCTAAGAAAACCAGTGCTAATGACGAGGCAGAAGCTACAAAAAGTAAGATAAATTATAACGTTTTTACTGGCAAAGATTGTAATATTTATTAAGGCAAAGAAGTTGATGATACATACCAATGGTGAATAAGATAATGATAAGGACGATTATATCGTGTCTTGTAGTCACTGCACAAGACAAAAGTTTAGAGCTGGGCCTCGAATACAGTGTTTTGATTTGTTAATAATTAAATATTGTATGAGTCAGAAGAACTACATAAAATTGAGAATATGAAGGCAAAGTAGTGACTAATTGCGAAGGTTTCAAAAAGACAAGATCATGCCTTATGTATTTTGGCACGACCCCATAACCAACTAGCGGAGAGAGACATTTGATATGTGGACTGACAAAGAATTGTGGACTGACCGAAGGCTACGGACTGCCCGAAGACTACAGACCGATGCATTTGGACCAGCTGAAGACTGCGAACTGCCCGAAGACTGTGTAAAGGCTATGAACAACCCGAATACTAAGGACTTTCTAAGAAATGTGGATTGTCCTAAGACTAATGTCTATTAAATACAGTGGACTGTCGAAAGACTGTGGATAGCCCGAAGAATGTGGGCTGCCCAAAGACTGCAGACTGACAGAAAAATGCAGACTGGCCAAAAATTTCGGCATGTTGGCTGTCCAACTAATTGGACTGTCCATAGAATGCAGACAGCCCAGAAAGTGTGGACTGCCTAAGATTGTAGAACGCCTAAAGACTATACACTGCCTAAAGAATGGGAACTACCTTTGCGCGAAGACTACAGACTGTACGAAGACTAAGGACTGTCAAAATCCGCAGAGAACCAGAAGACTGTGAGCTGCCTAGAAATTTGGGCTGCCCGAAGACTGTCTAAAGACTGTGAAAAGCCTGAAAACTGTGGCCTGCCTAAATAATGTAGAATGCTTGAAGACTGCGTACCGCCTAAAGAATGTGGAATGCCCGAAGACTGTGGACCGTCCAGAGACTGCAGACAATCCGAAAAATGCGGACTGCTGTGGAGCACGAGTACTTAAATTATGATGCTATTTATATGCTTAGCAAATTTAAAAATAAATAATTTATATATATATATATATTATATTATTGGGATTTGTCAATAACTAGTTACTGTAACCAACTTTAATATATTTACTCGACCATTTCAGGTAAAAGTACTTGTGGTTCCTAGCTTACTAATATTTCCACATATATACGTTACACTGAGAGAAAGGATTAGTTGAATCAAACAAAGTTTGTTTGGCGCAACCAAATTAATTGTTTGTATAGGGGCAATGGAATATTTTGTTGTTGCAACCAAATATTTTGTTGTTTATATTTGGTTGCCTCAAACAAAGTTTTGGTTAGTGAAACAAAATATTTGTTTGGCTATATGTACAATAAACAGTTTCGGTTAATGTAAAAAACAGGAAGTTCGACAGGTATTCGAACCTACATATTCTACGACCAAGTGCTACGACATAGCAGTCTCAGCTAAAGTGACTGCGAAGAAAACCTGGAATGCTTTAAATATATACAGTTCAAATAATGGACAACGTGTGCAAANACTAGTTACTGTAACCAACTTTAATATATTTACTCGACCATTTCAGGTAAAAGTACTTGTGGTTCCTAGCTTACTAATATTTCCACATATATACGTTACACTGAGAGAAAGGATTAGTTGAATCAAACAAAGTTTGTTTGGCGCAACCAAATTAATTGTTTGTATAGGGGCAATGGAATATTTTGTTGTTGCAACCAAATATTTTGTTGTTTATATTTGGTTGCCTCAAACAAAGTTTTGGTTAGTGAAACAAAATATTTGTTTGGCTATATGTACAATAAACAGTTTCGGTTAATGTAAAAAACAGGAAGTCCGACAGGTATTCGAACCTACATATTCTACGACCAAGTGCTACGACATAGCAGTCTCAGCTAAAGTGACTGCGAAGAAAACCTGGAATGCTTTAAATATATACAGTTCAAATAATGGACAACGTGTGCAATTACATATTTCAAGTTTACTTTTTAGTTTCCTGTTGAACTTGTTTTATTGGAATGTTCATACCTTTTTTAAGCATCNATACATATTTCAAGTTTACTTTTTAGTTTCCTGTTGAACTTGTTTTATTGGAATGTTCATACCTTTTTTAAGCATCAATAAATGCTTTCCTAATTGTCACAAAAAATGAAAAAAAAAACACTCTAGAGCTGTATTTTCGAACGAAGGCAACCTGATGAGTGGCAAATCAAATATACCCAAGTGATTCAACAAAATCGTTTCCTTAACGGCTAAAGCAAATAACCTCACAGCTGGTAGCGGTGGGGCCACGGTGGCTGGGCGGTTAGCCTGCTCACCTCCCACCAAGATTAACCGGGTTCAATCCCCGGGCCTTTCCCAGACTTTCGCACGTGGTAATCGTGCCGAAAGATGCCACTGATTGGTGGGATTTCTCGGGGATTTCTCGTTTCCACCGCCCCTTCACTCCGACGCTGCTCCATACTTACCTCAGTCACCCTCATCGGCTCTCAAGACCTCGCTGTTCAGTAGTTGCCAAAATCCCTTCACTTCTCCTAACGCTAGGAAAGATCTCATGAATGAATTCAGTTCTAATAAAATTAATAAATTAAGGATTCAAATATGACCACCACTGAATCAGAATAAAGACGCGAAGACAACTAATAAGGCAAAGTTCAAAAACAATATTTTCATGGATTGTTATAAACTTTAAACATGATAACAACATTTAATATAGCTGCCGTTGAACAAGAATCTAGGAAGGAAAACAATTCAATTACATTTTTTCTATTTTTTCGTAACTTACATTTTTTTTAATTTCCCGAAATTTTTGTAAATGTTACCTGTACTAAAGACTAAGGGCATAAAAAGGTCCAGTTTTCTTTTAAAACTGTCGTGGTTTACGTTCGACTGGAATTATGGAGAGCGAACAACTTGCCAGCTTTCTCCCAGCTCCTGCTAACCGATGCTCTGGGCAGGAATCGACCTAACTATACTGTAGTTAATATTAGCTTTGTTTATTACATGAAAAATTAATATTTTTGCTCACATGATTATACAGGATGAGGTATAGGTCTTCATACAAATGGTGACCAATATTTGTTTTGCATTTCAGGTTGGTGGACTAGACCAAGCGAAATGCCACTAACGAAGTCAGAGAGTATTGACATCACTCTGTTGGCTGGGAGTGGCACCGCTCATAACGGACGGCAATCCTTCAACGAGAGACGCACAGAACGTAGAACACCCATGACGCCATGGCTAAACTGATTCAGAAATTCAAGAGGACAGGAGGACAGGTTCCGTCACAAACGAAGCCAGATCAGGAGGTAAAAAACCGCAACAGACGAAAGCACGTCAACGATGGTGCTTGCAGCAATGGTGAAGAGTCCAAAAAAAAAAAAAAAAAAAAATAAAAAATTGGAACCCGAAAGCCACGCTGCGGAAATCGGAATCAGCCAAAGAAGCGCCGTTTGCATTTCGCATGCTAACAAATGACACCCGCTCAAGATGTAGAGGCTGCAGCATCTGTCAGAGGANGAAGCGCCGTTTGCATTTCGCATGCTAACAAATGACACCCGCTCAAGATGTAGAGGCTGCAGCATCTGTCAGAGGATACAATACTGATATCAGGGCAGAGTCCTGAACAAGAATGGGGACTTCCCTGCTTTCTTTCGAAAATACGGGGCACCGCCGCACTACGACATCATAGTGCGCGAATGGCTCGATCCGCAGTTCCCTTTCCATTGGATCGACCGACGTGATCCAGCTGAATGGCCGCGCAGGTCACCAGACCTCGCTCCCGAGTTTTTATCTGAAGACCATTGTGTACCAGAAGAGGATACGTAATGTCAACCATCTGATGAGACGAATCACAGCAGCGCGCCAACAGATAACGGGAGATATACCTTGTCACGTGTACGCCGTGACTGGTTGGAGCGCCTGTTACTTTGTTTGGAACAAGCAGGGTAGACATATAAAAAATATCCTGTATTATATATATATATTTATTTATTTATGGTATATGTGTATCTGCTGTAGGGTAAATGTATCACCATTTGTATGGAGACTTTTTCTTCAGCGGTTACACTGTAAGAAACAATTTCCGTGAAATTACGGGACAGTACTGGCTAAACTTATGTAGAAATCTTCGTAAAATTGCAGACACTCTGTTTTTTTTAATAAAGTACTTTCCGTAAAATTTTACAAAATTTTCCGTGAGTATCACGGAAACTCGCCGCAAATTTACTACTAGATTTTTTTTTGTACTTCCAAAACATAAAGAAAAATAACGAAAACGTATTTAATTTTCGTTATGTAAGTATTTAATAGTAAATAAAAAAAATTAAATTTTTTGAAAAATTCAAATTTTAGCTGGATTTTAACACTACAATAAACTGGCAGTTCGCAACCCTTACTTTTCTGCTACCACATCCTTATACGAGAACGGCGTGTTTACAGTAAAGTATGGAACTTTTTTTTTCAGTTTCTAGTAATATCGGAGTGGCGATGGTGTTGCTAACGATTGCAGATGGTTCGTGCTACTTTCCGATGTTTGAAAAAAAAAAAAAAAAATCTGTTTAAGTGACGTGCATCTCCTAATTGCCGCACGAACGATAGTTTTCTAGTTACCACCTCGAATGAATGTCCAAACTCAAGTGATGCAATCGTTCGATTATCCGATGTATCCTGAACTTGTGTCGAGCGTGCTTGTTGCAGCCAATGAACAATCGAGAGGAGCAGAAACGCCAACATGTCGGATCCCTCACTNATATCGGAGTGGCGATGGTGTTGCTAACGATTGCAGATGGTTCGTGCTACTTTCCGATGTTTGAAAAAAAAAAAAAATCTGTTTAAGTGATGTGTATCTCCTAATTGCCGCACGAACGATAGTTTTCTAGTTACCACCTCGAATGAATGTCCAAACTCAAGTGATGCAATCGTTCGATTATCCGATGTATCCTGAACTTGTGTCGAGCGTGCTTGTTGCAGCCAATGAACAATCGAGAGGAGCAGAAACGCCAACATATCGGATCCCTCACAAGGAAGATGCTCAAAACAGTGACTCTGATTCCTTGTGTGCAAAGTCAGATATGTGGCACTTCATTTGGAACATGTCNAGGAAGATGCTCAAAACAGTGACTCTGATTCCTTGTGTGCAAAGTCAGATATGTGGCACTTCATTTGGAACATGTCCTTCATCGTGGACTCGGGACTAAACGGGTTAACACTTTAATTGGGGAACAGATTTGCAAATAATCAAGACAAGATTGAATTGAGCCACTTATATACACCGCAGAATAAACAACAGTTTTATTGGTCTCTGTATTCCTTATTAGCATCGTCCTGTTGGTTCACAAGACACTATACGCTACACTGCACTGTGCAACGTTCATCACTGACAGGCTACCAGACGATATGAAGACAACTTGTCAATGTCCAAATTAAATGTCCTTTCCTAAGAAGCAAAGTAAGCGATCCATCGTGTTAATTTGAGTAATTTACACTTGAGTGCTACTTGATATGTTATTACCGTGCAGTGAACGTAATGACTGCTGGCGAGGTAATTTACGTCGCCAGTGTCTTCAAGGAGTTGAGAGATTTGGGTGGATCTTTACAACGAGGTCTTGAAGAGCCAATGATGATGAAATGAAGTGAGAATGGAGCAACAACTGAATGCAAGGGTGGAGTAAACGGGAGATCCCCGAGAAAACCCGCTGACCAGCGACATCGTCCAGCACGATTCCAACTTGCGAAAATCTGGAGTGATCCGTCTTTAAGGAATTCTTACGTTGTAATATTACAGCAAACGTCATATAACTCTATAGCATTCAGACGTAAAATTACCTCGCCAGCACTCAAAAGTGTTAACTATTTATTTCCGCAAAACTTTCCTTGAGTTCTCGGAAATCTATAAGTGTATACATCTGTCTTTCATCAGTCGTTATAGATTGATCACGGTTACTTCCAACTTTTCTAAAGCCCTGCTAAAGTCCTACTTTTAGGAAATTTCACCGCCTCATGCAAGCAAATCTTAACTAAGTATAGAAAATTTCACCAAAGGGACGATGCACCGATTCGTGCGCACTAAACGTAATATTATTTAGCATAAGAACTATTTCTTTCTAGGCGTTACCAACACAGTTTTTTCCCCCATAATTTTTCATATGAATTATAAGTGAAATATTATTATTTATGAATAGAATATATAAGTTCAGATTCAGTAAAAAAAAAAAAAAGGTATGAAACGTTTGTAATACGTGACACATTTAGAGAAAAACCAAACACTCCATACATGGAGTAATTTTTCAAAGGTTCGTTTCAAAAAGTGTGAAGAACCCGTGAATCGACGATAGGTAGTAAACGCGCACAGACCGCAACGTGGAAAAAAAAGGTTACAATCCATTGTCGTATTCAGCGGAACATAGTCAGCGCTGGATGGTAACCGCGGTGGTCCATTTCTCTGCCTCCGCGGAGGATGAACGTGACGTTGGTCACACGAACCGCCGGCAGAGGTGAACGTGAGCACAGCCACATATAAAGCAACCCATTCACGTTTCAGACGAGACGAGATTTCTGGGAAACGATGCTCTTTAGTTCAGGCCCTGCGCCAGAAACTCCACGATGCTATCTTTCTTTGCTGAATATTCATAATGCACTTCCTGTGTTGCTCGCGCTTCTTGTGCGAAAGAACTCTCCTGACGTCAACGACGACCAGCTTCCGACTACAATAAACTGGTTACATTTCTAAGATTTTTTTTTTTACTGCACAATCGCTTAATTCCAGAGCTAGCTCCTAACAACCGTGCATGGAAACCTGTCTTCTCGTGATGAAGAAATTGTAGAACAGCACACGATTAAACATCACCTGTAAAAAAATATTCTAAATTAATGTTTTTTTTCTTTCAAAACCGGTGTAATGTCATAACGTAAGTTCCAATGTTCAACTCCTTGGAGGGGCAGTGATGCCGTAGTGGGCAGACTGCTCGTCTCCCATCACAACGAACCAAGTTCGATTTCCGGCGGTATCAATTCCGGATTTTCCGCATGTGGAGAAAGATGTAGCTGGTCTGTGGGGTTTCTATTCCCGTTTCCCGCAATTGCATTGCGTCACTACTCGTCTCCATCTAACTTCACCGGGAGCTGAAGACCTCAGCTGTTAAGCGCCATACAAACCTGTCTTATTACAGTGCCTCTACTAACTGTAGTATCTCGCTGCTTAAATAAATAACGTAGACAATTAATTTCATCTACAGTAACTTCCACGGAGAAACTTTAAATAATCGTTCAGCTGAAGAACACAATCGTTTCTACAGCTCAACATTATAGCATCGATACGTTTTTTTTTTCTGGTTGTTGCAGCAGAACTTAATAGGCAAGGGTGAATTTCACGGGAAAACTAACACTCATAGTTCATTCTTCAGGTAGAAAAGTTGCCTTACGAAAAGTAAACTAAAAATAAAAAGCAAAACTACTGATTGAAATACACTAAGCTCAAAATAATTAGATACATCCCGGCAAAGTGGGACACTTCGTTAATGTTATTAATTATATTCGGTGCGCTGTAATAAAGAGAATACAATAAAAAGCCTTGGGTTCTTTAAGAATATTTTCTTGCCGAATGAAAGTCACATATGAAGAGTTATATAACTTTCATTACGTTAGTATTTATAGAAAGTGTCGGATGAGAACACNTGAATGAAAGTCACATATGAAGAGTTATATAACTTTCATTACGTTAGTATTTATAGAAAGTGTCGGATGAGAACACTGAAACTATGTTCTACAACTGAATAGATTTTACATAGCACCAGTTCTCTGATTCATTTTAACAAAATATGTCACAACCAAAGCCACTGTGACGAGTTTAGCATTTTTTCAGTATGGAGCATAAGCAAATTGCCCTAATTTCTAACAGTTTTTTTTACCTTGCTCCAGGTTTGTGAATAAAGTATTGCTAAAAACATGCAACAGGTAAATTATTTTGTCGCCAGTCAAATCACTAAATTTTTCATAAAAAGTCGGAGCGATGTTTTATGTTAACCTACACTTTCTAATAAATATCGTTCCAAAATAATTTTTCTTATTTTCTAAATTATAAAATGTACGACTTAGAAACTTTATATTTTTTATTTACTAAGTAGTAATTAGACCCTGAGAAAAGTTCCAAGATTTGAAAANGTACGACTTAGAAACTTTATATTTTTTATTTACTAAGTAGTAATTAGACCCTGAGAAAAGTTCCAAGATTTGAAAACTAATTTTAACCCTAATTAAAAATTGTAGCCGAAACACCGAATAGTTCTGAAATATTAAATTATGTAAAAATCTGTCAAACGAAAGCAATAAAACATATTTTCTTCAAAATATTTTCAAAAACGAAAATAATTAAAAAGTCTTCAAACAACTCCTACATAGTCAAACACTAATATATTTCCTGTGAAGTACATTTTCTGTTTCCTGTGCCGGTTTTTCGNGTACGACTTAGAAACTTTATATTTTTTATTTACTAAGTAGTAATTAGACCCTGAGAAAAGTTCCAAGATTTGAAAAGTAATTTTAACCCTAATTAAAAATTGTAGCCGAAACACCGAATAGTTCTGAAATATTAAATTATGTAAAAATCTGTCAAACGAAAGCAATAAAACATTTTCTTCAAAATATTTTCAAAAACGAAAATAATTAAAAAGTCTTAAANATTTTCTTCAAAATATTTTCAAAAACGAAAATAATTAAAAAGTCTTAAAACAACTCCTACATAGTCAAACACTAATATATTTCCTGTGAAGTACATTTTCTGTTTCCTGTGCCGGTTTTTCGATCGCTAAGACAGTTTAGAACCTAAGCGTAACATTTTCAAACCGACTTTGACAAGACTAAAATTCATAGGGAGTATAGAAATCGATTTTGCAGGGTCAATGGTATTCATTAAGACATTTTTGTTTGCATAAAACCATAGAGAAAAATCACCTAATATTTTTCAGATTGTTAATTTTTATCCGATAAAAATTTTGCAAGAACTTGTGAGTACATAATTTAATGTTCCAAGTAAACTAAGAATTTTTTCAAGAATTCGGAGAGGCCACGGTGGTATAGTGGTTTGACTGCTTGCCTCCCACTCAGGGGGAACGGGGTTTAATCCCCGGTCGGATCACTTCCCGATTTTCGCATGTGGGAATCGTGCCGAACGGTGCCGTTGGTTGGCAGATCCTCTCTGGTATCCCCCACTTCTCCCACCCATTCATTCAGGCTCTGCTCCATACTCGTCTCAATCACCATACTCTCTTCACTTACTCATTCTACAATTCTGAGCTTCTTACCAATAAAATACCAAAAATTAAATTTCACGAAAAATTATTTTAGAAAACTGTTAAATTTACCCTATAACGTTATGGAAGTCTATTGAAGGTTCACGTGTTATAAAAATATGTTCCAGGTAAGTAGAGCGTAAAAGTGTTTAGGCAATAATTAAATTATTAGCTCAGAAGGCCACGCGAAAAGAACCATATTTTAAAGTGGTATATGACAAAATTAAAATTTATTTTAACCGCCATAGGCAACATCTACAGCCGAGGTATCTAATAAAATTTTTGACCACAAAATAACGAGTTCGAGTCCTGAATAAACCATGGATTTGTGTGCCGTTTCAAAATGCGAGGAAGGTTATTTTCGTGCGCAAGTCGCCTTCCGGTTAGACTTATGGCATGCCAGAGCGCGGGAGGAAGAGGGGGGAGGGGGGCTTATAAATGCCAGTAAAATATTTAACAGTCAAAAATAAAGTTTTATGGAAACAGTTTTTGGGAGAACAGAGTTAATAACAGAGAGAGACAGCGAGTTGATCCACAGGAATGCGTCTCAGTGTTGCCAGACCAAATTATGACAAATTCGCACCATGTTGGCCAATATTTCCCGTTTTATTTCTAATTCCCCGTTTCCATGAACCTGTGATTTTTTTTCTATGATACTTCATGCCCCATTTTTTTGCAGACTGTAATATAATGCAACACAACAGCTAGGCTTCCACCGAACACATGGTGTCGCCAGTTACAAAGCTTCCCGATTAATCATGCCACCAGCTCGTCGCGAAGACAGAAAACAGAGGTGAAACAGTATGTATTGAAAGTATAGAAATTAGTGTGATATACTAACTATCGATTCAAGAAGCTTTTTTACTTCACAGGTTCTGAAACGCGATACGAAAATTTAAACAAATATGCAGTAAGCTCAAAATTCCTGTTTTTACAGATTTTTTTTTCCCTTTTTCCCGTTAACCACTGACATTTCTCAGAAAACGGGAAATTTACTATCTGGCAGAACTGCAGCGTATTTGCTAAGGGACGGAGGCAAAGAGTTGAAGGTTGCCGGAGCTGAAAGTCATGGTATTGCGATGGGGAGGGGGGAAAGTGCCACTTGGCGACGTCCGATTGGTCGCCAGGAGCTGAGAGACGCGGCCGGCGACAGCCTGGGCCCGGAGGGCACGATGCCGACCCCGCGGTCGCACGTGCGTGTCCCCCCCAGGTGCGATGGCGCGCGCATGCGCCCGCGCGGACCCCGCGCCGTCATTGGCCGCTTATAAAAACACCGGGTGGCGTGATGCCGGGCCAGTTGTTCGCGGGGCGGGCGATTGCTGATTGGTCTCCGCTCCTGCACCGCGCCGTCTGCTCTTCTTCCCCCTCCCCGAAGACGCTTCTGCTACGCTCGCCGAGGTAAGGAAGGCGCCTGTCCATCGAGCACGACGCCGCTCTGCCGGCTGTTCACAGTCCACTGAGCACTTTTCAAAACCCTGCTTAAAATCTGCTTGTACGCGCGTTGTGTATTCTTCCACCATATGTAAAATTAAGATTGCAATGAGCCTGTTCACTATATTTACGTGTCGGTCAAGTTAAACTGTGAAATTATTAGGGAAGTAAACATTCTAAATAAAAAAAAACAGAAAGCTAAATAAATAATTTTAGTATTTACACGTGTTTATCTAATACTTTAAATTCAACGTTCAGACATGGCACTATTTTCCCTCCGTCGTTACCAACTTAACTGGGCGCATGCCATTCAGCGTGCCCAATACAATATACGCAGGTAATGACAGTGACATTTTTTAAAAGTTGATTTCAAAAAAGTGCTCAATAAACCGTGAACAGCTTATAAAAGTGCTGCCGTTCGCTCGCAGTCGTGATTTCCCTTAGTTGGCTCGATGCTACCCGGCTGCTGACGTCACATGGCGTGACAGTTGTGTGTGCCTGTCAGCTCGTGATGTCAGTGCCCGCGGTACGTTCGTTTGCCTGCTCCCCCCCACCCTCATTGGTACATATTTCAAGTTTACATCTCGCAGCTGAGGGCACCTCCTGGCTGGAAGTGTTACGGGTAGAGACCTGAAAAATTCGCGAAGTTCAATGACTTGCATGCTAGACTCTTCAGTCTTGTGTACAAATATGCCGATGTCAACTTTGCATTGGTTGTCTGCTGTCACAGAGGAAGGCGACGATTGGACCAGTCTTATCCAGGAGGTTAAATACCGCGTGGGCCAATGTCTAAACTTATATAAACACACGTGTTTTGAATTCTAGCTTGTCCCAAAATTAATCCGCCAATTCTTCAGGTCTCTAGTTATGCGGTGTCCGAAGTCTAGAATAGTGATAGCGCTAAGGTCTACCTATGTACGCGCATAACATGCCTCATCGCCTCTATGCGCAAGGCACTGAACTGGCGTGCTGTCTTTCTCTCGTCGACTTGCTTCTTGCGATGATTCTCAAGCGATGAACCTATCATTTTATTGTGTAAAAGTAAAGTACAAGGTTTACTTCATGTCCTGAAGGTATGTTAGGTGGCTTGTTCCGGAAAATTTCATACCTAATAATGATTGTAAAATACCCTCGTTAGCACACTCCCATTAAAAAAAATATATATACATATAAGAAACGGAAATAAAAAATGGTAACTACCTTTCGGGAGTGAAACATTTCTTGATCGGACATCGCTTAAAAATACTGACAGTTTTTAAATAACTATACGACTATACCTCTGGGCGATGTTTGGGGGCTTGGACAGACAGAGCCCGTATGAACACAGATCTTACTGTAGCGGGCTCCGACTTAACGTTAGTGCCGACTCGGGATTCGTTGATTATCAATAACTGCAGCAAAATTAGTAGGGACAACCGAATTGCGCAGATAGGTTTCCTTTCTATAGTTGTTTTTAGCGCAAATCAACAATCCCTATTGGGCGGTTTTGCTTGCTTCACGTATTGGGTGCATTAAGTTGTTTGAAGTATTATTTCAATTGGAGTGAATGATTAAGTCAAATATTTTGAACATACGCCATTGCTTCACTATGCCGTCACAGAATACCAAGTATGAGACTCGAAACAAACACGGGGAAAAACGAGCCGAGAGTAGCTGTAGTCAAAATATATAAACAAAAGTATAATAAATGCATGCTTTCTCACGAATCACAGACGTACGGTGCTGAAGTAACCTAAATCTGACCGACCAAGTAAAGCGCCAAAACGTCTTCTCACAAAAGCATGCGGCCAATAAGCCNAACCTAAATCTGACCGACCAAGTAAAGCGCCAAAACGTCTTCTCACAAAAGCATGCTGCCAATAAGCAAAGGAAGGAGTCTAACTTGGGTAGTACTCTCTTCGCGAGAATCGAGTATCCTTAGCTATCAGGGTCGCCGACGACGCTTGTACAGCGTCGAAACCTGCTGCCTCTTTTACCACGAGCTGTCTTCTGCATCGGTTCAAGGTCGACAGTCTCTTCAGTCTCCAGACTGAACCGCACTTCGTTTTTGGTAAATCCGAAAGGAGCGATACCTCGAAGATTATTTCGACTTTGCAACTCGACAGTCATGCTCGCACATGTTTTAGCGTTTTGAATGCTGCCAACATAATATAACGTCACCTAATTTTGAGGATCTCACCTACCCCTTTCCCGCGTTAGAGGCCGAGAAGCGCGGGAGCGATAAGGGCGACACTGCCACGCGCATCAAGTGCGCCATCGCCGCTAAGCGCGGTGTTCTCGTCTGGCGTGCAGTGTTCTCGTCGCACTGGGTGTACCTATGGGACTTTCAGCGGTGACACTATTATTTTATTGGTGAAAAGTCTGTAGGAAGATTCAATGCAGGGCTCTTGAGTAGTTTTGTATGTATCTAACGCGTGCATTATGAGATACAACGCTTTGAAAAATGCCGTTTTTAGCTTCTTTTTTTTTGTGCTATAAAATGCAGTTTCTAATGTGCGTGGCGTTTTGAAAGCAATCAACAGCCCTCATCTAAAGTGTGTGTTCTTCTGTAGATCAGCACATTGTATGCCCGTTTAATAATTTCGTTGAAAAACGTGCATTTAAAACACACTGCAACATAGGGGCAAGCGCCATGTAGGCGGGAACCTTAACGAAGTTTTACTTAGTTTGCCGTGATATTACTAGATTCATATCCCGTGGAGACACCAGTAGTTTCCATAAGGTTCTCTGCAACGTAACATTATGTCAGCACGACTCGAAGTGTGAGTTATTCAAACTAACAAGACGGGTTATATATTTTTCTACGTGGGAAAGAACATTGGTTTTTGACTCTTTCAACTGCGTATTTCATTGGTAGAGAGCCGGCAAGTAACAAACGTTTTCCGGTAGGCCCTTTAGTAAGCGTGCCTGGTTATGTGCGGACTTGTGGGACGGCTGTAAATGGGGATACAGACCAATATAAGTGAGTGGAGTGGAGCGGAGAGATTTGGGCGGCTCTTAAATCGATGTCTTGCGAGCTGATGAAAGTGAAGCGAAATGAGTATGGAGCAGCGTCGGAATACAAGGGTGGGGGAAACGGGAGATCCCCGAGAAAACCCGCTGACCAGTGGCATCGTCCGGCACGATTCCTACATGCGAAAATCCGGGAGCGACCCCGCCGGGAATAGAATCTAGGTGGGAGGTGAGTAGTCTAACCACTACACCACCGCGGCCCCCAACAGAAGTGATGTCATGTAGTCATGAATATAGCCGACTCACTTCTAGTCTGTTTTAATGGTCGATAAATCTTCACCGCACTTAAAGCTAAGAGAACGAAATGAACGTTAGATAAAGAATGATTAACGATATTACATGTCGTTGCAACTGTCACCGCAATAACAGTATTTTTTTTTACGTAGCAAAACAAAGCGGTGTAATTCATTCGTCCGCTAAGTTGCAGTGCATGTACCGTTTTATTATCTAAGTATTATCGTTTGTTTCAAACTAATTTATTAATTTAAAAAAAGCAAAAGAAGTACTTTACTCTCCCTTGGATTTGGGTACAGACGGGGGAGGGAGAGAGAGAGAGAGAGAGAGAGAGAGAGAGAG
>NQII01005867.1:49190-66858 GCA_002778355.1 Clitarchus hookeri | reverse complement strand
GGGGGGGGGAATTGTTATCGATGGTCTAGTGATCAGCTTGCCGGTGCCTCCGTCAAGGACGATCCAAGAGCTCAATTCCCCACTTTTCGCACGTGGAAAACGTGACTGATGTTCATTGGGTTTCCTCGGGATGTTCCCATTACTCACGTCACTGTCATTCCGTCGTCTTTCCGTCTCCACCTCAACGTCACCTCCAAGGTGGGGCTAGAAACCGTGTTGCTAAGCGCCTACCAGATCTCTCATGTTAACTTTCAAAACGTGAGGTCTGCGTTGTTAACCCTTCCAGACAAGGTGGTATAATTTTCGGACGCCGCAAACGAAGTTGATTTCATGATAGGCACTGCATAGAGCAGAAAACAGCTTTCAATAAAGGAAGTTGCATTCATTACGAGAGACATAATTCATTCTCGAGGCTGTACTCCGCTGTTTCATAAACAACAGTTGTCAATAACATCAGGTACAAACATTTATGTTGGTCCCTACGTATGACAGAGCATAATTACTGGTAAAACTGTTCCGTGAAAAAAAAAGTGTTCTTTGCAACTCTTAAATTTGAGTGTTTCTAAAAATCACCGAAAAACTGCGAGAGGTTATTCCTGATGAAAATATAAGACGAAAACGTATGTAGTCTACCACTTTTCCTTACAGTGATTACTAAGGGACCTATGCGCCCTCTAAAATCGAGCTTTTAAATTATTTTCGTTACGAACATTAGGGACCACTTGAGATTAAGCAACATATCGGTGAACAGTGTTTTGTAGAACGGAGATCTTTCACCTGTGAAAATGCGGTTGGTAACATCATCCCCCTTCAGAAGTCAAAAATTGCTTGCTACCTTGTATTTTGTTACGAATCAGCAATCAGCACTCCTATTTTAGTAATGAAGGAGGATTATATTACCAAACGAATTTTCACAAGTGTAAGATCTCCGTTCTACAAAACACTATTCACCGATTTGTTGCTTAATCTCAAGGGGTTCCTGATATTTGTAGCGAAAATAATTTCTAAACTCGAGTTTTTAGGGTGCATAACTCCCTTAATATAATCACTTTAAGGCACCCGCCTACATAGAGATTTTTCCTCGCGTTTGAGACTGAGAAGCGCGGAAGCGATAAGGGCGACACAGCCTCGCGTATCCAGTGCGCCATCGCCGCTAAGCGCAAGGCTCTGAACTGACGCGCAGTGTTCTCGTCGCACTGCGTGTACCTATGGGACTTTCAGCGGTGACCCTATTATTTTGTTCATGGAAAGTCTGTAGGAAGGTTAAAAGCAGGGCCCTTGAGTAGTTTTGAATGGATCTTATGCGTGCATTTTCAGCCACAGCGCTTTGAAAAAGCCGTTTTTAAAGTCATTTTGGAGCACTCTAAATTGCGTTTCTAATGTGCGCGACGTCTTGAAAGCACTCAACAGCCCTCGTTTGAAGTGAGTGTTCTTTTCGTGGAACAGCGCGTTGGACGCACGATGAAAAACGAGTACTTCAAACACTTCTGTAGTGGAGTTCAAGCACCACGTAGGTGGGAACCTTGAGAAGCCGTGTCACCCGCCTTATTACATTTTTTATTTATTTATTCCTAATTGAAATTAAAGGGAATTTATTCAATAATGTGACAATACAAGTCTAGCTAATTGCCATACCCATCATTACGAACATATGAACTACTAATTGTTGCATATTTATGCAACAATTAACTTAATACAAAATTTTATAATAATAATTCGTTCTCACTTTTTAATGGCAACCAGGGAATACCTATTAACAATCAAGTACAAAAATTTGCACAGAACTGTGAAATGTAATGCTTCTATAATGAAACAGTTTCAGTAATGATCCTGACTCTTTTGTTATGACACTAAACCTAATATTTTCTGAATAATGAGTGACACAGCCTTTTAAGGAAAAGTGGTACATATATTTTCGTCAGGTATAATCTGCCGGAGTTTGTCGGTGATTTATATGAAGAGTATATGTTTCTGAGAAAGTCGATCCGGAGTCACAATAGGATGACAGAAGTACTTCCTATTTCTAATTTTCGTCGTCAGGTGCGTAAAGAATACAAGTACAACTTTGCAGAACGACATTTTATTGTATATTTTACTTCTGTAATAAGTAATAAATTAATTAACTTGGTGCCGAAACCAGCTTTCAGTTGGTTTTTAAATGTGTTGTTTTCGTGCGCATTCATCTTTCGTGATTTTTGCGCCGTAAATACTTGATGTTGTTTGAGCGACTTGCCTTTTCAGTATCTTCCACCAACCAAATACAGCGCCTGTCGGACAGACATTGTCGAGGTGTTGTTAACACTGAATAAAATATCACATGAAATTTCGTTCGGTTCTGATGATGTCATGTCGGGCTGTGATTTAATCATTACAGTTGTGTCCGGGAGTGTCGGACACTAGCGTTTATCATCCTTTCACCGCTCACTATAAACTATTTTGAATCAGTAATTGGCACGCCGAAAGTAATGTTAACATCAAATTGTAAACTGTATTTCGTCTTAGCGTCTATGAAAAGCGTGAAGCTTAAATTGGTGATTACCACATTATTTATGGTTTACACACATATGAGTGAGGATTGGCAGAGTAGGAACACCTTTATGTCTCTAACATATTCACGTCGCAATTTGATAGATTCAATACTAAGTAAATTTTTACACAGTGTGAAAATTCGCACAGTAAGAAAAATTATTGAACAAAACGGGACTATCAATCATAAGTGTTCAATAAGCCGTGAGCAGTATTCACCATATACTTAATCCGATTAAAGAAATGGGTTTCACGCTGTAATAGGCATTTAATTGAAGTATCTCCCCTTGTTCGGAAATAGAACTCGTGATTACCTTTCTTACGACGAACGCTAACAGCTACGTAATTGGGGGGCGTGGGAGGCGTTCTAGAACATTTTAGCACCGATAAACTTAGTGAGTAGCAATGATCGGTATTCTAACACGTCAGCTGCGCAAGAAAAAAAAAAAGAACGTCTTACTAACCGAGAATTTTGACAATTCTGTGCGTGTCTTGATTGCAGGATTGGCCAAGCCAAAAACAACTATGATTGTCTATAATTACAGGCAGTGCTACATGCAGCAGCATTAAGCGCCGTGACTTACAAAAAGCAGTATTAAATAATTGCAGTAATTCTAAACGATACATTAAAAATATAAATTTTACTTTATTATTTTTTAACTTATGCTCTATTTAATGCGATAAATTAAAGGTGCTCAAATGTGAGAAATTTAAATTCTTAGTTCGCGCCAAAAAATATATACCACCTAAGTCACTTAAAATCTAATTTATGCAACATACAGCTAAAATAATATTGTTATTAAACAGTAATTTCTCGATAGCGAGCAACGCGTTTGGACTACTCTGAAATTAGGTATTTTTTTAAATATTTGTTGAGGGCCAAAGTATACATACATCTGTAAGAAAACGGATACAATTAGCATACTTGCAAATACTTTTACAAATAATTTGTCCTGTTCGCCAAAATTACACTTGCAAGGTGAAAACTATAGTTGGCTCTGTCCTTATCAGTTCGATGCATATCCTCTTATATTTCGAATGATGTTCACATAACGAATTCTTAATTCACTGGAATTTGAGCTTCGAAATTAGAGGGTTTTTTTTTTCGACTTCAAGGTAAACAATAAGTTACTTATATAACTGATGAGCCTACTTTCCTCTAGATGGATGGAGTGCAGAGATTTGGGCGGCTATTAACAGCGTGATCATGAGAGCCGATGAGGGTGAAGCGAAGTGAGTATGTAGTAGCGTCGGAATGCAAGGGCGGGGAAACGGGAGACCACAGAGAAAACCCACCGACCAGCGACATCGCCCGGCACGATTCCCGCGTGCGAAAATCCGGGAGCGACCCCACGAGGAATCAAACCCGGTTCACCTGGATTGGAGACGAGTCGTCTGACCACTACACCACAGTGGCCCCTCCTTTAGATGGATATAAATAATTTTGATGTAGTTGTGAAAAGCTTAGATGACAGCTGATGTTTCGTTAACAGCGATGTCATCAGGGATGAAACCAGAAACACATGCAAAACTAGTGAGACAATTACAAATACACACGTGTCTTGCGCAGGACTCGAACCCAGAAACCCTCGCGCCGTAAGATGGCGTGCAACCAACTGCATTATCGGGTAGGATTAGGAGCAACTGCTTCGGTTATAATAAGAATAATGTTTTTAATAGAGAAGATTTACTAACCTGAAATATTTACAGTGCCGTCATTTTGAAAAGAAAGTGTGGGAGTCATTTAATCACGTAAGTTCACATGGACTGCNCTGAAATATTTACAGTGCCGTCATTTTGAAAAGAAAGTGTGGGAGTCATTTAATCACGTAAGTTCACATGGACTGCTGTAGCAATTATTGTGTACAGAATTGAGGGGAAATCTGTCTATTGGTTTCCAAGATATGGCATAAAGGCGTTATTTTCTTAATCGTTGCTATCTTCATATATGGCGGACAGGAAGGTTATGTATTTGCACAATTGATGTTCCTCATAAATACTGTCAGCATATAAAGTTCAGTTAAAATGGTTTGGGAAATATGTTACACTAACCTGGAATATTTACATGTCTATTACATTTTAAACATGTGACTACCCCTAAGTCATAAACTTTCATGAACTACATAAGCATAACTTGTCGCCTGAATTTGGTGGGAAACAGTTAAGTTTTCCCCGAAACTGGAGATAAAAGCTTAATTTTTCATGTGGAGTTATCTTCCAAAATGACGGACAAACATGTTTATTTGATGCTTGCATGGACATTGCTAGCATACAAAGGCAAGTTGGAATTGGTTACATGGTTTTGTAGATACAGTGGGGCCGCGGTGGCATAGCAGCTAGAGCATTCACCTTCCACCAAGGCGAACCGGGTTAGATTCCCGGCGGGGTCGCTCCCAGATTTCGGCACGTGGTAATCCTGGCATAAGGTGCCGCTGGCTGGCGGGTTTTCTCGGTGATCTCCCGTTTCTCCTGTTCTTGCATTCCGGTGCTGCTTCATACTCATCTCGCTTCACCCTCGTCGGCTCTTGAGACCCCGATGTTAAAAGCCACCCAAACATTTCCACTACACTCTCGTTAATACAGAATAATCACAAAGCTGAAATGTGGCCATAGTTAACATTTTGAAAATAAGTGTCTGACCCATTAAAAATACTTGTATGTCAGTTTGCATTGCTTACCGTAGTACTATATGTTCGCCAACTTTGGTAGGAATGAGATGATTGTTTCCCGTGATATGACATGAAAACTTAAGTTTTCATGTGGCGCTATATTACAAAATGGCAAAGAAAATAGGATGTATAATAGCACATTTGATGTTTGTAATATATACTTCCAACATACCAAGTGTGGACGAATTTCGTCAAATGGCATAGTGGACATATCAAATGAAGTTAAAATATTTATATGCACGCCATTTTGAAAATAAGTTCTGTATTTATTTAAATTGCGTATTTTTACATTGCCTGCCTACCACAGTAATACTTACAAACAAATTTTGAAGTAAATCGTTTAACTGTTTGCTGCGATGTAAAGTAAAATTTTTATGTTTTAATGTAGTTTAATATTCTAAAATGGCGGACCAATAACAATATTCCTATCTAAATTCGATGCCTATAGTCCATTCGTGGTCACTTCAAACTTTTATAAAGATCTGCTAAAGTTCTACTTTCAGGTTATTCCTCATATTAATGCAGATAATGATNTATTTATATGCACGCCATTTTGAAAATAAGTTCTGTATTTATTTAAATTGCGTATTTTTACATTGCCTGCCTACCAAAGTAATACTTACAAACAAATTTTGAAGTAAATAGTTTAACTGTTTGCTGCAATGTAAAGTAAAAATTTTATGTTTTAATGTAGTTTAATATTCTAAAATGGCGGACCAATAACAATATTCCTATCTAAATTCGATGCCTATAGTCCATTCGTGGTCGTCACTTCAAACTTTTATAAAGATCTGCTAAAGTTCTACTTTCAGGTTATTCCTCATATTAATGCAGATAATGATTAACCAAGTATAGAAAATTATTCCACAGAGACCATGCATCGCTTTCGTGCGCTCTCAGTTAAATAATATTTTGTATGCGAACTCTTTCTTACTAGGTTCTACCACCACACCTATTTTCTCTTTGTTTTCATTCATATTAATTATATAAGATATATTATAAATAATAGATAGAACATGAGCAAATTTTTATTCAACCAAAAACGAGATATTTTTATGGTAATAGAGTTTATAGTAAATCGCGTGTGATACATGACATATTTATGAAACATTGAAACACTTCATATACGGAGTGATTTTCAAAGGTTTGATTCAAAATGTGTGAAGGTACCGCGAATAGGTGGATAGGTGCACTGTCAACCTATCGAATTTTGTTTAAATCGAGATATGACATAGCAATCTATATGTTAAAATGACTGCTGTTTTGAAAATAAGTACCCGGCGTGGTCACAAAGTATAAAAGTAGGACGTCCTTACTATTGATGTACTGTATATGTACCGGGTTTGGAGATACTCGGTTCACTGGTTCAAAAGTTATTAAGGGGGGAGGGGGCATACGTACAGCGAGACATATGCATTATAACATAAGACCATCTTTTCAAGGAAAGTAGACTAATAAAAATGGAGGAATGATAAATTCACGTTAGTGTGCTGAGATGACAAATTGTTCTGTTTCTTGGCGTGTATAATTTATTTTGGTAGTGGAGTAGTAATTAGCAAGTTGTTTTCAGACGTTAACATGATTAAAAAAAATTATTTTCATGGTTCTTAAACTATAGAACTTGAGATTAATTTTTTATTAATCGGAAAATCCAGCAAAAATAGTTGCCATGTTACTGATGTGTTATTGCTATGTCGGCCTATTAAAATTGCCACAACTGAAAAAAAAATGAAATTTATAAAAATACGCAAGGAGAAGCATACAAATTTAAAATTAATTGCCATTTTTTTTATGTGGTTTGTCTTACACGGAGACAGCGAAGTATTTCTGAACAAAGTATGCCAGAAACAAAACTTAAAAACACTCTCCCCTTCCCCCATTTTTTTTTTTCAATTTAGTATTATTTTGGGAACTACATTTTTCTGCAAATCAGAAAATGTTAATCTGTGAACTGTATTTTGGTAAATTTTTCAAGGATAATAGTGTCAGTGCAATTTGAAATGTTAGTTTAATGTATCAGTTTTTCATATATGTACGAGACTACATACCAGGTTGGCTTAAAAATTTTACGTTAAGGGCGCATGTGACAGAAATTAACATCATAACCTTATTTTGTATAAGCCAAAAGAGGAAAACAAAGAGAGGGAAAACATACATAATTGTTTTTAGCTAACTTTGAAGGCAAATATCGCACTATAGTGATGTATTTCTGCCGATCTATTTAAAAATTCGTATATTTTTATACGTCGTTGCGGTGCAAGATATTATGCCAAATAAATGCACCAGTATTAAAAAATAGTTGCTCACGAAGTCGGAAAAAAACCTTTCCTACGACTGCCCTTTTTCATTTTCTCTATGTTGGCTTCCGAAAATCTATAGAATGCAGTTGGAATTCATTATTAAGTATAATATTCCTATCGCAACAAGGGATCCAATCCACATCATCCGAGTATCGCACGGCCACCCAGACTCGCGTGCTCAATGTGCTTCACTTATGGCCGAGTCATGCAGAGGGAAATTAATTACAACCACTAATACCACTGCCTTGTATGACCACACAACTCGACTTTCAAATTTGTTAATTCTACCCGATTTATATATTAAACCTCCAGCTGATTCCTTCGTTGACGTACTAATAGTTTTTATTCAAATTTTGAAATTTTAAGTTTGCTCCGCAAATAGGGAACCATCGGAATATCATCGAGCGGAATGACGTCATTCCTGTATCGTAATGCTTAAAGATTTTTGAACAATCGATAGCGGATTTGTATACCGAAATCGAGTTGTGAAGTATCGAAATCAATCCGACAAAAAGGCAGCTGCCGGAACCGTCATTCCTCTAGCGATTTGTCTGTTAATAATATTGCGCGATAAAGGAAACTTGAAAAATCCCTAGTATTTGAATATAAATATACCTCTTGAACAAAATAGCTTAATAACTAAAACCGTTACCACTTTCCAAATTATAATAGCATTATAAAAAGCTGAGAAGATATTCCTATAAACATAGGCCTAATGTTAGGTTGGCACAAGAAGACTGTCAGGAGTGTTGTGAATATCAAATACACCGTAACACGAACAACTTAAACGCAAAACGAATCATTTTTATTTTGCAAGAAAAAATTTCATTGTTAATAGCACTAAACCATAACATAAGGAAGGCAGCTGTCTATACATGAAAATACTCCGAGTTTGTTACAAATGCATTTCATCCACAAGCCAATGCAAATTGAAAATATTCTCAGTATCAGAAATTAACTTACAAACAACAGTCAAACCCAAATTAACTCTAAATTTTATTTATGTACGTACGAACTAATTTTAGGTTTATCTTTAAGCTTACAAGTGTTTGCAGACATATAGAAAATTTTTCATCTTTTCGTAAATCTCTCTGCAGTAAATTTAAAGTAATTAACAAAATTTTTAAAAGTAATAAACTTAAAATAAAATAAAGTAAATAGGCAATATAATACTATATATATTTTAAATTATGCTTAGTGAGGTCTAGCAAGAATATGTGCAAACTCTTTTTTGTGTAATCGAGGGTTCACTTATTGAAATGTCGTAAGTACCTGTTCTTTTAAAAATGAAACCATCTGCAAAATAAATCTCTTATTTCAGAAATCTTGCAGATTATCTATGTTCAGTGAATAAAAATTTTTGCCTGCACACTCAACTTCGTTAAAATGTCTGTAAAAAACAAATATTGTTGCCGTCGTAGATATTNGTCACTTCAAACTTTTATAAAGATCTGCTAAAGTTCTACTTTCAGGTTATTCCTCATATTAATGCAGATAATGATTAACCAAGTATAGAAAATTATTCCACAGAGACCATGCATCGCTTTCGTGCGCTCTCAGTTAAATAATATTTTGTATGCGAACTCTTTCTTACTAGGTTCTACCACCACACCTATTTTCTCTTTGTTTTCATTCATATTAATTATATAAGATATATTATAAATAATAGATAGAACATGAGCAAATTTTTATTCAACCAAAAACGAGATATTTTTATGGTAATAGAGTTTATAGTAAATCGCGTGTGATACATGACATATTTATGAAACATTGAAACACTTCATATACGGAGTGATTTTCAAAGGTTTGATTCAAAATGTGTGAAGGTACCGCGAATAGGTGGATAGGTGCACTGTCAACCTATCGAATTTTGTTTAAATCGAGATATGACATAGCAATCTATATGTTAAAATGACTGCTGTTTTGAAAATAAGTACCCGGCGTGGTCNGTTTAAATCGAGATATGACATAGCAATCTATATGTTAAAATGACTGCTGTTTTGAAAATAAGTACCCGGCGTGGTCGCAAAGTATAAAAGTAGGACGTCCTTACTATTGATGTACTGTATATGTACCGGGTTTGGAGATACTCGGTTCACTGGGTCAAAAGTTATTAAGGGGGGAGGGGGCATACGTACAGCGAGACATATGCATTATTACATAAGACCATCTTTTCAAGGAAAGTAGACTAATAAAAATGGAGGAATGATAAATTCACGTTAGTGTGCCGAGATGACAAATTGTTTNGGAGGAATGATAAATTCACGTTAGTGTGCCGAGATGACAAATTGTTTTGTTTCTTGGCGTGTATAATTTATTTTGGTAGTGGAGTAGTAATTAGCAAGTTGTTTTCAGACGTTAACATGATTTAAAAAAATTATTTTCATGGTTCTTAAACTATAGAACTTGAGATTAATTTGTTATTAATCGGAAAATCCAGCAAAAATAGTCTTGCCATGTTACTGATGTGTTATTGCTATGTCGGCCTATTAAAATTGCCACAACTGAAAAAAAAAATGAAATTTATAAAAATACGCAAGGAGAAGCATACAAATTTAAAATTAATTGCCATTTTTTTTATGTGGTTTGTCTTACACGGAGACAGCGAAGTATTTCCGAACAAAGTATGCCAGAAACAAAACTTAAAAACACTCTCCCCTTCCCCCATTTTTTTTTTTCAATTTAGTATTATTTTGGGAACTACATTTTTCTGCAAATCAGAAAATGTTAATCTGTGAACTGTATTTTGGCAAATTTTTCAAGGACAATAGCGTCAGTGCAATTTGAAATGTTAGTTTAAGGTATCAGTCTTTCATATATGTACGACTACATACCAGGTTGGCTTAAAATTTTTACGTTAAGGGCGCATGTGACAGAAATTAACATCATAAGAGTATAATCTTATTTTGTATAAGCCAAAAGAGGAAAACAAAAAGAGGGAAAACATACAGAATTGTTTTTAGCTAACTTTGAAGGCAAATATCGCACTATAGTGATGTATTTCTGCCGATCTATTTAAAAATTCGTATATTTTTATACGTCGTTGCGGTGCAAGATATTATACCAAATAAATGCACCAGTATTAAAATATAGTTGCTCACGAAGTCGGAAAAAACCTTTCCTACGACTGCCCTTTTTTCATTTTCTCTATGTTGGCTTCCGAAAATCTATAGAATGCAGTTGGAATTCATTATTAAGTATAATATTCCTATCGCAACGGGGAATCCAATCCACATCGTCCGAGTATCGCATGGCCACCCAAACTCACGTGCTCAATGTGCTTCACTTATGGCCGAGTCATGCAGACGGAAATTAATTACAACCGCTAATAACACTGCCTTGTATGACCACACAACTCGACTTTCAAATGTGTTAATTCTACCCGATTTATATATTAAACCTCCAGCTGATTCCTTCGTTGACGTACTAATAGTTTTTATTCAAATTTTGAAATTTTAAGTTTGCTCCGCAAATAGGGTCCTTTACTTGAAACCATCGGAATATCATCAAGCTGAATGACGTAATTCCTGTATCGTAATGCTTAAAGATTTTTGAACAATCGATAGCGGATTTGTATACCGAAATCCAGTTGTGAAGTATCGAAATCAATCCGACAAAAAGGCAGCTGCCGGAACCGTCATTCCTCTAGCGATTTGTCTGTTAATAATATTGTGCGATAAAGGAAACTTCAAAATCCCTAGTGTTTAAATATAAATATACTTCTTGAACAAAATAGCATAATAACTAAAACCGTTACCACTTTCCAAATTATAATAGCATTATAAAAAGCTGAGAAGATATTCCTATAAACATAGGCCTAATGTTAGGTTGGCACAAGAAGACTGTCAGGAGTGTTGTGAATATCAAATACATCGTAACACGAACAACTTAAACGCAAAACGAATCATTTTTATTTTGCAAGAAAAAATTTCATTGTTAATAGCACTAAACCATAACATAAGGAAGGCAGCTGTCTATACATGAAAATATTCCAAGTTTGTTACAAATGCATTTTATCCCCACAAGCCTATGCAAATTGAAAATATTCTCAGTATCAGAAATTAACTTAAAAACAACAGTCAAACCCAAATTAACTCTAAATTTTATTTATGTACGTAGGAACTAATTTTAGGTTTATCTTTAAGCTTAAAAGTGTTTGCAGACATATCGAAAAATTTTCATCTTTTCGTAAATCTCTCGGTAGTAAATTTAAAGTAATTAACAAAAATTTTAAAAGTAATAAACTTAAAATAAAATAAAGTAAATAGGTAATATAATACTATACATATTTTAAATTATACTTAGTGAGGTCTAGCAAGAATATGTGTAAACTCTTTTATGTGTAATCGAGGGTTCACTTATTGAAATGTTGTAAGTACCCATTCTTTTAAAAACGAAACCATCTGCAACAGAAATCTCTTATTTCAGAAATCTTACAGATTATCTATGTTCAGTGAATAAAAATTTTCGCCTGCACACTCAACTTCGTTAAAATATCTGTAAAAAACAAATATTGTCACCGTCGTCGATATTTTGTTTATATATATATAATGTAAATCGGACGGAACATCTTATCCTATACAAAATAACACAGAAATCGTGTATTATAAAATTATTTAATATCTTTCCCCAACAGATTTAACGTGATTGGTTCAGCAACGGTGATGAGACAAGAAGTGCAATACTGCTAAGTTGTACTATCGATTCTTTGAAAGTCTGATACATTTCATTCCGACAGTCTTCACGGCCGTCTCAAAAATACGCACTCTGGCACTCCGACGTTCGTTACCGGAGTGAAAGTGTGGGATAAATTCACTAGCGATATTATTCCGATAGTTTCGAAAATTGGGCCCATGTCACTGGGAAAATCATCACATTTCTGCGGGCAGCGACAGACGCGTCACAGGTCCACAGAAGCAGATTTTTCGAGAAAGAGTCTTCGTCGTTACAACTTCTACGTAAACCGGGTTAAATGTCTTACGCGCTTCGACCTTCGCAGTCATCAGGCGTGACAAATAGCGTACTCGTGTTACTCGCAAGCAAAGGGGAAAAAAAAACTCCGGACACACGACCGTGTTTTGCTTAGCACACTTTCACGTCACCAGCAGTTGCGTAGAAGCGCTGATTTCACGCTTCGCCGTAGCGCATCCAGTTATGATCACGTGTTAGGTGATCCACGGTTGGAATGTTGGTCATAAGCAAGTCGCTTCCTTGCGATTCCCAGAATTTAAGTGTCTACCTTTCTCACTTTCGTAGTCAGCTCCTACTGACCGCCACTAAGATTAATTCTACTCAGGTTAGGAACGACACGAGATTTTTTTTTATGGGAGGGTTTGGCACAGGAAAAATTTCCGCCGTTAGGTGAGCAGTTTTTTTTTAAAAGGTAACTTTTAATTGCAATTTTAAGCTACGTGAATAANAAAAATTTCCGCCGTTAGGTGAGCAGTTTTTTTTTAAAAGGTAACTTTTAATTGCAATTTTAAGCTACGTGAATAATAAAAGAGAAACATTTTTCATTAAGTACGAAGTTATTTTATACAGGTTGTATCTGAACTTCGTGCATAAAATAAAGCCACAGAATCTGTGGGCCAAAATAACTAGAAAATCCTAGTTACAAAATGTCCGGAAAAGCAACCTTGCATTACTAAGGTATCGTTGAAACCAGATGCAACAATGCCGGGAGTTGGAAATATTACAAAAAAAATTAATGTGCGTATTACATTTTCTAAACAAACGAATGGTTATTCAATACAATAAGAATTCTGCACAATACACCACAATAAAGTAAGTACCAAATGACCCTTGAATTTAACTTCAACGTCACTTTAGTAATACAAGATTGCTTTTCGGGACATTTCGTTACTAGGATTTTCTAGTTATTTAGGCCCACAGATTCTATGGCTTCATTTTCTGCACGAAGTTCATTTCCATCCTGTATTTGATTTATGATTATTGCGATAACGTTGGTTTTTAACGTAGAAAATAAAGGAAATCCGGTACACATGCGACACTAGCGCTTACCTAGTGACAAAAGTGTTTGGTTGCCAAACTTTGAACATTGGTCCTCCCAACCTGTAGTAGAAGTAACCTTACCGCCACATAGGTATTCGTGTTGTACGCTGTTAAGTGTGCACTTTTGAATGTTATCCTTAAGAAAACATCACTGATCCTATTTGCGTACAGTATGTGACGGCTAGTCAACAAAAAACCTGAAGATAGTAAGTATAGCACGGCTTCCAACTAATCCCTGCACTCGAATGCACAACAAGCAGAGCACATTTAAAAGTAGTACACACGATATAGCAAAACTATCAGAAAAGTACCATTATTGTTGCACATTTAAAAGAAGTACACACGATATAGCAAAACTATCAGAAAAGTACCATTATTGTTGCATATGAAAAAAATTATGTATATAAGCCTATGTTTTGAACACTAAAATATTTTGCTGGAATTTACTTCTTTAAATTAAAAATAATATATATTATTTAACGAGAGTCTATCTGTGACTAAAGTTAAGCGTATTTTCATTCTGGATGCTTCAGAAGGTAAGTTTTGCAAAAAAACCTTCGCCAAGTAGGGCAATTATAATAATTATTATGACTGTTTGTTAGAAAATGCTAACAAATATTTTTAATAATTATATTTTAAGTACATTTATTCCAGTTATAAAATTTATAACTTTCTTTGCGGAAATTTATGTGCATAAAATTAATTATTAAAAATATTTCTAAACATTTTTATTAATTTTTCATTACATAAATCGACAACCATAGCAGTTATTATGACGGCCTTGCGTGGTAAAGGTTTTTTCTTTTCGTCTATTTATTTATTTATTTTGCAAGATATGCTTTCTAAAGCATTGCAAATAAAAATATGTTTAACATTGTTTATATATAAAAATGCTTTTATTTATACATTTTCAAACATTTAAATACGTATATTGTAGAAAAATATTGTGACACAAAATATATGCAATTCTTCTTTCACATTCAACTGGTAGTAATTGCATTGCTTTTAAATGAGTTCTGCATCTTGCACCGTGTCGGATGCGGTGTTCTGCTTAGAAGCCACTCTCATACGTTAAATATTTTAAATAATGTAATATGCTGAACAGAGATGATGCAACGTTACATTATCTTACCACAGAGACCCCTGNGTTAAATATTTTAAATAATGTAATATGCTGAACAGAGATGATGCAACGTTACATTATCTTACCACAGAGACCCCTGTCGTGCAATACAAATTTCCAGTGCTTACGTAGTGCACGGATGTTTCGAGAGAGAAAAAAATATTCTGGAGTCGTGAGCAGCCACTCACGCATCGCCAGCTGCGCCACTTCATCGCCCTTGAAACATCCATCACCATACTGAATTTTCGTCCTGTGGTGAATTTCGGCTCGTTTTATCACTTGATTACTTTAAAAAAAAAAGTAACTGACCTCTATTCTTCTTTGATGCATGTGGACAGTGAATCCGCCATCTTGACACTACTGCTGTGCTCTCGAGTTGCGTACCGGCTTCGTTCTTCGATTTTTTAAACGTGGAGTATGTACAATAACATTCACAGTGAAAGGGAATGAGTAGTCCCATGTTTTAACCCATCCATGCCAAGTGTACATATTCGCATACATTATTCCCAGGAATGTTTCATTTGGCCGTTATTGTACACTGCAAGGTTCAGTGCCCAACGATCTTATAGGCGATTCAGGGCAAGGCGAACACTTTTTAAGGCCCTCTCAACAGTCGCAATAGCCAATAAATACATTTAACCGTGACCTCAGGCGTCGACTTTTAAGAGTGGTCAAAAATGTACACTGCGTTTATTAGTCACATGGCAATATCTACATTAACGAGTGGCATAAAGGTACAAACTAGCTGAAAGGAAAAACTAAATAGCGCCTTAAAAAGTGCTCACTTTACCATGAAAAGCCTATACCCGCGGGTAATCGATTCGTAAACCGTGCTACTGCTATCGGTTATAATTAGCTCGTGTTACAAGAGCCGGACACAAAAACCTACAGCTAAGTAGTTCTGGCAATGAAACAAGTGCTGTGTCAACTTAAGTAAAAAACGCGTTAAAAAAAGTTTTCTTATTTGCAACACCTGAAACCATAATTTAAAGTTGTNCGTGTCAACTTAAGTAAAAAACGCGTTAAAAAAAGTTTTCTTATTTGCAACACCTGAAACCATAATTTAAAGTTGTTTTTAACCCATTCAGGTCACAAATGAATACATACATTTTGGCATATCAACGAACAAAATTTTCTGTTTGGAACTGTTCAAACATAGGTATAATGCTCTTTCGTATACTGGAAGCATAAACATGCGTTTGTGCTTTATATTATTGGCAGAAGCTTTTGATAAGTCTAAGGTATATGGTCTCAGCAACGAATAACGTATCCTTCCACGATAGGGAATTCCCTTAAGGGGCCCACCTGCTTCGAGGAGCGCGGGAACGATAAGGGCGACACTGCCACGCGCATCAGGTGCGCCATCGCCTCTACGCGCAAGGCTCTGAACTGGTGTGCAGTGTTTTCGTTGTCCTACTGTAACTATGGGACTTTAAACGTGATCCTATAATTTTATTGGTGGAAAGTCTGTACCAAGGTTTAATGCAGTCCCCTCGCGTACTTTTTCCAAACATCTTGGGATACAGCGCTTTAAAAACCCGTTCATAGCTATGTTGGTGAGCTCAGAAATTGTGTTTCTAATGTGTGTGATGTCTTGAAAGTAACCGACAAGCACAGTATGAAATGTGTGTTCTTCTCGTAGACTAACATACTTGGCGCAAGTTTAATAGTTTCGTCAAAAAACCCGGATTTCAAACACTATGCAACGCAGTTCAAGTGCCAGGCAAGTGGGCCCCTTAATGAACACTGTTTCTGATGTGTACAGTTACTGTCAAGGTCCCGTACATATAGCATGTTCACCGTTAACTGAGACTTTTGTAAGCCCCGCTTAGGTTCTACTTTCCTGCACATTTCGTATCATTCCGCTGTATTTAAAATTAACATTGCCNCTTTTGTAAGCCCCGCTTAGGTTCTACTTTCCTGCACATTTCGTATCATTCCGCTGTATTTAAAATTAACATTGCCATGAGCCTGATCACTTAAGTCGCACACCATCTGAGTGAATCCACGAAATATTTACGAGTGAATTTATATTACTAGTGTGAAAAAAAAAATTCGCACTCTAATGTGTGCTGGAAGAACCGAATGGCCGTCGGTTCGAGAACGTGTACCTATATTCAAAATCGCTCCAACAGGCGAAATACCAGCGATTGGCACGAATACTGCAGGCCGTGAATGACATGGGTTATTTTCCTTGCAGTGATAATGAAGCCGTCGTACCACCGAGCGAAGCATTGGCGAACTCGATGTTTGTCTTCGATGGCATAGCCTGCGAGAAACAAACTTGTATTCAAGAATACTTTAGCATGGAACGGCACGCGAAGGTGGACTGCATGTACCTCGGCCAGACTTATCACAAGCGTTTTATACTTGTGTTTACATTAACATACCATGTTTTTGGTTAAACTGAAATTTGTTTTATATTATATATTATATTATATTTCAATTATAATTCATATGAATAAAAATAGTGAGAAAGTAGGTGTGTTGGTAATGCCTTGTAAGAAATAGTTCTCCTGCAAAATATTATTACACTGAGTGCGCAAGAATGCGGTGCGCTGCCCCTTTGGTGTAATTTTCTATACTCAGTTAAGTTATTTGTTTGCATGAAGCGGAGGAATATGCTAGAAGAAGAAATTTAGCAGGGCTTCAGAAAAGTTGGAAGTTTGGAAGTAACCGCGAATGGACTATAACCGCTAATCGCGCACGCAACTAGCGTGCGTAGCGGAGTGGTTGTCGACCCGTGAAGTTGGCAGCGGCGCAAGAGGCCGACGTGAGATGGAGCACGTGGTCGTCGTTCACTCCAAAAGTGCTGGGTAGGAGGATGCCGGCGGAGGAGGGAAGGCAGGTAAAATAGCTGAGCGGAAGGACGCGCTGGCGACTGCCGTGAATGAATGACGCAAGGACGCGCGACCTCGACGTGAGAGAGGGGAACAGAGCTGCGAGTTGCGGAAGCGGCGGGCGCGAGCTATCTCCCGCCGTCGCGCGATAAGACGAGCATCGCGGCAGCCGTCTTACTCAACGCCGCAGCCGGCTCG
>NQII01005867.1:25559-48962 GCA_002778355.1 Clitarchus hookeri | reverse complement strand
CGCCGCAGCCGGCTCGTGGCGGTTATCCTCGTTCAGCACGGAGCCACACGCCGCGGTCACATAGTGGATTAACTACAGAGACGGAATGGCGTGGCGGTTCCTTTGATGCTGGGCGTACCCGTAGGCGTGACCGCGGCACAGAGTACTTAATGAGTACAGAGGTGAAATAGCTGCTTATGCCGCAAACTCCAGCCGTGCACGCCAGTGCGTGGTAACCTCACCAGCCGGCATCCTAGCCAATAGGGAACCTTTCGCAGCATGCGGTGGCCAAGAGACAAGGCCCGTCCCCAGAGCGTCCACACGTACTCTGTGACAAGAAAGTGTTAAAACACCAATGTTCTCCTCTGTGGTTTACAACCCTCGCACACGTGACAAATAGAGCTGTTCTCGCAATATTTCTAGTTTTATTCGTTGGTATCGTTGTAAAGCACTAGAGGTTGAGAGGCTCCAGTCCCCATGAAAAAAGACAAAAACATAGCAGATACATCTGTGTTAGCCTTGGCCGGTTAAATTAAGATGTTGTGCTCATTCTCCAGTGGCGTAACAACTATGGCGGGATGGCACGGTACATTGTCGCTCCTTGTACACCTGTATGCGTTTATATACTGTATACANGCGTAACAACTATGGCGGGATGGCACGGTACATTGTCGCTCCTTGTACACCTGTATGCGTTTATATACTGTATACACGCTCTGATGAATTGTTTATAATGTATTTCTGTTACATCTTCGCTTATGGATTATACTTTTCTCTATCTTTAATGCTGCATGTAATTTAGGCATTGATCGCACCAAAATTGCATTTAAAAGAGAAGCAAAAATGTACCTAGAGGGGCACCTAAATGCTTCCCCTCTCCTCATTTTAAAGGCATCCGCCCCCCCCCCCCACTAATTGAGAGAATTTCGCCACTGCCATTCCCCGAGGCTCTGGGAACGGGCCGTGTTATCTGATTGACTACTGCATGCTTCAAAATGTTCCCTAATGGATGGACTGCCAGATGGAAAGTTGGTTACCAGGTGCTGAATGGTGAACGGCGTTCCAACGTGTTNTGTTCCCTAATGGATGGACTGCCAGATGGAAAGTTGGTTACCAGGTGCTGAATGGTGAACGGCGTTCCAACGTGTTACTGGCCAGTAACGTCATTTTGCTGGCGTGCGAGGCTGGAATCCCTGATACAAGCGCCTGTTTCACCTCTGCATTCTAAAATCTACTCAGTGCTACGACCGTGCGATCACGTCGGCTCGCCATCCCACTCCAGCGAACAAATGTGGGTTACTTACATCTCCCGGCGAACACTAGTCCGCGTGTGAGGAACATAGCAGACGCTGCAGGCATCCTGCTGGTAGGGGAACCAAGGGCAAGGTTTAACACTTAAGGGGGAAGTATCCTTGCCATCTTGGATTTACGTATTTTTCTCCATTACGTAATTTTAATTTTTTCAATATTTAAAAACCATGCTAGTCAAGGCATAGGGAAGATCTTAACAGTTATTTAGAAATCCAACTTATTTTTCTTAAGTTTAATATCTATGACCATAATAAAATATTATCTAATTATTTAATAACGTCGATCGCACATGGGAAAATACAGGTATAATTGAAACAGCACAAATTAAAAAAAAAAAACATTTATAAGTAGTCCTTTATGCCATGCTTAACTGTGTTTTTTTTTATGTCTGTTCATAAATTTTCGTTATAAAGATTTGTAAGAAAAATTGAAGATGGATTGTGTACTACCATTGAGTAAAGATATACACACTAGAGTGGCCATGAGATAGGAAAAAGTCTGACCAGTTTTGTTGTTAGTTCTCGGGCTGATGCAGAGGAGCGCTAGTGTTCTCGACTGGGAGGTAGCAGTCGAAATACCTCGCCACCCGTGCGGTGTTGCCATTTCCACAGTCTGCAAAAGTAGGTCAACGCCCTGGCCTTGGCTCACCCGCATGTTAGTTCACGTTCTGCTAAAAGCGACCCTGTCTCAAGCGAGTTATCAGGTTTCGTTGCAGTTGTGAATAACCAACTCATGATTTACTAGTGGCGACCATTGCGTGCGTTTATGTCGTAGGATTCTGTGTTTGCTGAAATTTGCAGCAATATCAAATACTATTTGGTTTTATTTACCTCTGTGAAAATGAATTATTAAGAATATATATATCGGCCATTGCTTTTAATTCTAATTTTTATTTTACCATAGTTGGGTGTTCATGATAAAATATGAGTACTTACAATTAAAAATTTGATATTTATCATGAATGATGTCATACATCATAGTAGCATTTTCATTCCGTTCTTATGCGAAAGGAAGTTGACAGGACATGATTTTTCACAAGTCAAGAAATATATGTTCGACGCACGAAGGTCTACAATGTGACTCAGTGTTTACAGTTAGGGGCTGTGATATACTGCAAAGGTAACTGTTCGTACAAATAATCAGTATGTTAAATTTGTCAATTAAAGTGTCATTAAGGCTGTGTCCGAACCTAGGAATGCACTTATGTACATACGCATACTCCACTCGGCTCGATACTTGATACATTCCGATAGGCATAATTGTTTGCATCCGTTACAGCAACTAGCCAGCTGATAAGATTCAGAACAAGCATTTTGACGGCAAACAAATGCTGAATCTGTGCTGGAACGTAGGCGCATAGATTTAAAGTATCAACCTATTAGGAGCTGTAGCTGAAAAGCGCATGACAATAAAAGTGTTGCTATTAATCAAACACAGACATTTTTTTTTTCAAGAAAGGAATGAATCAGTATTTGACGCAGTAAACGTAGTTATCTATAATTTATTATTACAACTTGTAAAAACTAGAGGGAAATGCTATTGTAACACTAATAATAGAATTTATAAAAAATTAATTTTCTAGTTTTCATGTAACTTTTACACTCATCCATTCCATGCATTGCCTTGTGAAAAAAATTGGCAGTGTTCTCACTACCCCGCGTATTAACTTTAAATTCATTGCCACGCCAGGTTTATAACAAATCACGAAGAAAACCGGTTAGGTTTATCTTGGCTCGTATAAATCATTAAACGTTAAATGGCATATATACATTGTTAGGAACTTTTCTCAGTGGCCTTTTTCGAAAGTAAAATGCCTACACAACACACTTTAGAAAAATAAATATTAGGAATAACAATGATGAACTACATATAAATCGCTTTTCAAAATAGTAGCCTATAGGCTGTAAGGGCGTGAGACGTACACACATTCGTTTATATTCTACACTGAAATCTCGAACTCATAACAGTGCGAAAAAGTTGACACTGAAGTTATTATCAGTAATGATAACACTAACGAACGCATGGAAACTAGACATAACAAAGAGAGCCGTAATATTCTACTTCAGACTACATTAAAAAATATAACTATTTCTACACTAAACATCGTTTGAAAGCAATTACTCTGTGCGAATCGCTAATAGTTATGTTAAATTCACAATAATAAAATTTGTGCATTAGAAACTACGCAGTAAGCGCGTATCTGTCATACGGAAGCACGTCTTCTGTATTTACAGTTTCCAATATTGTTTTAATTCTTAATTCTAGCCAATGGAAACAGGCGGCAAGCCTGTTATGTTTACCTTTTTTTCTTAACCTAACTTTGTATATCACAACCATATTTAAGCAGATCATACTTCAAAGCCGACATTTTCTATCAGATAAGCTTATTTTTGTGAAGAAATATAATTGTTAACATGTGCACACACACGACTTTTTAAGATTGTTTATACCTAAATTCCTATAAATAACCGTTTCCCGCCAATAACACCGTCTCCTGTGTTCTGACTACTTGCAAATACTTACTGAAAATATTAAAAATATGACACTGAGAGTCTGGGAATGTGTAACTACATGAAGATACGCAGCCAGAATACACCAATAGCTTACTATTTACAGTATTTATGTCAACAAAATCCTAGAAGAATCGGAGAATATAGAATTATAGGTTNAATAGCTTACTATTTACAGTATTTATGTCAACAAAATCCTAGAAGAATCGGAGAATATAGAATTATAGGTTATTTTTTATTTGCTGAAAACCAAATAACATTTGGAGGACTAGAAAACGTGCGAGCTATAGATTTTAATGCACAGACTAAATCATACTGCCAAGAGAATTCGCTCCATCATCATGGAGCCTCCATAAGGAAGCATGCTATCTGAAACCATGTGTATATATGTATATATATATATATGTGTGTATATATGTGTATATATATGTATATGTGTGTGTATGTGTGTGTGTGATATGTATATTTAAATAGTTAAATATAACTGTCGAAAAATATAATTACAAGTAACCACAAAAGTGTGTATGTAAAACATAGTAACAGTTTAGACTTTTCCTGTTTGTAGGTCCTATAGGTTGTTCACGGTAAAGTGAGCACTTTTGAAATCAACCGTTGAAAAATAGCCAGTGTCCCTACCTGCGTACATTTCAACGGGCACACTTACTGGCATGCGCCCAATTAAGTTGGCAGCAACGGAGGGAAAGTAGTTTCATGTTTTAACGTCGTATTAAAAGTGTTAGGTAAACAGTTGTGAATACTGAAATTAATTATTTTACCTTCTGTTTTTAAATGCATATACGTAAGTGTAAGAATTAGTAAATTATGAAGATATTAACTTTCTAATAATAATTTTACAGTTTCCCCTGACAGACGCAGGAATGAATTGATCAGGCTGATGGCAATGTTAATTATACACATGGCGGAAGAATACACAATGCGCAGACAAGTAGATCTTAAGCAGGGCTTTCAAAAGTGCTCAATTTACCGTTGAACAGTATTTACAAACATTGAATCAGTTTTATACAATCAAGAACACCTGTTCACTACGTGCAAAGAGTTTTGTCTCTCTTGTATCTCTATGAGAAGAATCATGACCGCTTATTAATGCCACACGTCATTAAAATAAGCTGTTCTGATCAAAAACTTTGTTAAAAACAAATTTTTGACGTCATTCTGAATGTATTTTTTTAGTGCAAAGGTCGCTGTGACTCTAAGTTTCCACAAACTTGGACCTCGCGACCTCCTCCATAAAGTATTGTGTGGCGCATGCGCCCATGTACAACAGCATTATCAATTCCATGTGTTAGCTCCTCGTGCAAGGAGTTAGTTTGCCCATTGTCAGGCTCTTTAAACATGTATTCGACGTGNCAATTCCATGTGTTAGCTCCTCGTGCAAGGAGTTAGTTTGCCCATTGTCAGGCTCTTTAAACATGTATTCGACGTGCTGTGGTTTATCGCAAGGAGACATTTTCAGACATGGGCATGTTGTTACACGTTGTTCGTCACAAGGTCCCCTTTTATTCAAAAACATGTCTCAAAAATTAGTCATTTCACATATAACAGAAGAAATTTGTAGATTTGCCCGTCTTTACTTCGATTATATATTACAAAATGTTCATTAATTAAGTTAANCGTCTTTACTTCGATTATATATTACAAAATGTTCATTAATTAAGTTAATTGTCTTTATATTCTCAATGTTCTACTATGGAGACTATCGAGAGAAAGGGTTACCCGTAAATGTAATTAACATTAAAAAAAAATTAAATAAACCCACACGCTACAGGATAATGAAAAGAACACACNCAATTCCATGTGTTAGCTCCTCGTGCAAGGAGTTCGTTTGCCCATTGTCAGGCTCTTTAAACATGTATTCGACGTGATGTGGTTTATCGTAAGGAGACATTTTCAGACATGGGCATGTTGTTACATGTTGTTCGTCACAACGTCCCCTTTTATTCAAAAACATGTCTCAAAAATTAGTCATTTCACATATAACAGAAGAAATTTGTAGATTTTCCCGTCTTTACTTTGATTATATATTACAAAATGTTCATTAATTAAGTTAATTGTCTTTATATTCTCAATGTTCTACTATGGAGACTATCGAGAGAAAGGATTACCCGTAAATGTAATTAACATTAAAAAAAAATTAAATAAACCCACACGCTACAGGATAATGAAAAGAACACACCCCGAAGCTCTTGCCCCAGGAGATGTGAATATTATTCACACACATTTTCGGTAATACACCGTACACAGTCATTCACACGACGCCACAATCATGTGTGCGCACTCTGCAAGGAGTGTGGAGAGACAGTTTCAGTGCTCCCTGAATATTTACAGAGCAGCAACGTAAATCGCAACTCCAGCGTGGAAACGATCGTAGAAGTGACTAATATCAGCCTACGGAATGAGCTACGTTCACATTCTACCTGGAGGTATGGACGAGCAAATGTTGTCACCTGCGCCAAAGAGTGAGTTAGATGACGTCCAACCCAGTTCTACACATGGCCAAATAGGGACACATTTGGAGACCGTGCTTGGCAAGTGATTCGACAGAAATCTCGGAGAGCACGCTGGGTTGCATGGCGAGGTAGGCGGGTGAACATTTTTCCTGTTGGTATAGCACATCTGCCTCTTGTTTCACGAATGACAGCAGACCGGGTTGGACGATGTTTCTAGACGTACCGTGCAGCGCCCAGTGTTTCTCGTACAAACACCGGAGGCGAATGGCCACTGTAGGCTATTGCTCCCCACATGAATCCAGGCTTTGGTCCCGTGTGTCGCTGTAACTCGCCTGATCGACGCTGCACACGCAAACGATCGTCATTAGCACCGAAAGAGAACCTGTTCTCGTAACTATAGACTTTTGAATTTCGCGAGTTCAAGCAGTGCTAGGACAGACTTCAAACACTTCTGCTTTCTTGCTAGAGCCCGTTCACGGTTACCTCTAACTTTTCTGAAGCCCTGCTTAAAGTTATCCTTTCAGGATATTCCTCCGCTGCGTGCAAACAAAGCTTGAGAAAGTCTAGAAAATTACACGAAACGTGATTCGAGATGCAAGTCATTTACACCGAACACGCCAAGAGGAAAATCGTTCTCTGCGATGGCCGTCGTGTACGCGTTGAAGAGGCAGTGCCGCACACTCTACGGCTTCGGAGGTTAGGCCGGACATGGCCTGCCTTACTCAGACTTCATTAATCGCACACGCTGTGCTTATCCGCGTCGTCGTCCAGGTATGCCGACAACGTTCATCCCGCAAGTTTGGAGCACAGCGTGGCGGTAGAAAACTCAAGATTACACAAACCCTTACAGAGGTGCGCAGTTCTTTATATGCCTAAGATAGTCTACGGATATGCCAAGCGAGGTGGTGGAGTGATGAACCACTCGGGAGGACCCGGGTTCGATTCCCGATCCGACCATCCTGATTTCGGCATTCCGTGGTTTTTTTCCGAAATCACTACAGGCGAATGCTGGGGTAGTTTCTTCATACAGGCCGCGGCAGATTCCTTCCCTCGTTTCTGCTTTTCTGAGCAACTGGTACCGCCTCTAATGACCTCGCTGTTGACGAGACGTTAAGCCAAACTTACAACTTAATATACAGGTGCGCAACTTAAGATATTATACGGACATTATTAGATCCCGCTGCGTTCGTGATCATCGAATGTGCTGCCCTTTAATAGTACCACGTGCAAATGTGGTCTTACTCAGGCTCGTCTTTAAGAGTTAGTAGTCCGGTTATATATTCTGTACCTTCGTTGTTAGCGCGTTTACGCGTGTCTCGGCAAACAAATATCCTGGGAACACGACTTTTTGCCAGGAAAGATAAAAATCAGTTATCTAAGCCCGTAAAGTCTTGTTTTCATCATATTAAGTGTATTCTATGTAAGAAAAACAAAATCGTGAGGATAGTAAAAAAAAATCGCATTTTTAGAGCTCGCCTGTGCAGTTTCCTTTAGAGATAGATGAAAAATAAAACATTACACTTGTAGTTTCATCCGCGGGCTTTCATCGCGTGCAATGAATTCACAACGTTACAATATAGTTTGCACAGGAGAGCGTAACGACGGAAGTACTGCACTCCGGTTCAGCGACCTGCACGTAAGAGCTATGAGCCGCTGGGTGTGCGTGCTATTGTCGCCCGTATCGCCGTGCCTCGAACGCAAGATAGCATTTCGGACCCATATTAAGGCATTATTTTCTGACTTTCGGTAATGTATATATCTTTATAAAATATTTTCTTACTGCCAGGGCAACGGTTTTCCCGGTGCACTGAACTGACAAAATTCTATACACATCCACAACATACTCGTACTTCGAATTGTAATTTGTAATCCCGCAGTGTGAAGGTACCATCTTTACGACCTCGCTAGTGAAAGTCATCACATATTCCAGTGCTCAGGACTCGAACCCATTACTCACCGGTTTGCAAAATAAGCTCTCTGTTCCCAGAATAATAACGGGGAGACAAGCATAAAAAGCTCTGAATTGAAAATGTTTCTCGCTCTTAGAAGTGTTATTGAACTCCTGTCAAATGCCTGTCAGATGTATTCAGTGATAAAAAAAACATACATGAACGCACGCTTCGTGAGATTGCATTTTTATCGTTTGAATAAGATTGAATTACTAAACGCACGTTATTGAACCCGTAGGGAAATAAAGGGGAATTTGCTTATCATGAGGTTGTGAAAGTTGCTATTAATCTTTGTCCTGCCACTATTCATAACTGTTTGTATTTTCATAAGTATCGTTTCGTCTCTTTTCTTGACTTTTTTTTAGCAACGCCACATAAATTACTTCTAAACTACGTGTCCCCTCGCTCAGTTTTCAGTGGAAGCCAAGAAAAATTACCTGAAGTTGACTATAAATGAATTTGGTGGCGATTCTCTTATTCGCCAGGGCTGTCTCAACAACATTTGCGTAAGTTAACTACAAAAATCGGAAACACAGGCTAATCTAAGAAAGTCTAATGAGGGGAACGGAAACGCTTACAAAAATAAACAGTTAAGTTATGATCAGACATACGCAGAAACAGTTGTAACATCTCTTCCCTACCATTGAAAACTTAGTATATAGAATATATAAATTAAAACAAACTGGATTAGGTACGAGGTGTGTTCAAAAAATAAGGTGACTTGTTGTTTTGTGACTTTGTCTCGATAAATATTTATGTATTCATCAATATCTATTTTTTCCCCTTCAAAGTAATCTCTCTCAGATATAATACACTTGTGCCAGCGCTTTTTGCCAATCCTCGAAGCACTTATGATATGCGCATTTTGGTATGGCATTGAAGTCTCCCAGGTCTTTATCTCCTCAATCGTGGCAAACCTCCGTCCTTTCATGGGTCTCTTCAGTTTGGGAACAGGAACAAGTCGCAAGGGGCCACGNTGGGAACAGGAACAAGTCGCAGGGGGCCACGTCCGGTGAATACGGTGGCTAAGGCATGATTACGGTGTTGTTAATAAAGATTCTTTGATTCATTGTTTGAGATAGCAAAAAATCTCCAAGCGCACCAAAACACGTCTAACCTTTATATCTGTCACAAACAAACTAACAATGCAAAATGGCTGATAATATCAACATATNCACGTCTAACCTTTATATCTGTCACAAACAAACTAACAATGCAAAATGGCTGATAATATCAACATATGTTGGGGACTTGTGTACCAACATAACAATAAAAACAATCGATTATCAAATGTACGTAGCCCTCGAAATTTGCAAAGTCACCTTATTTTTTTAACACACCTCGTATTCCAGATAATTCTCGCTGTACGAAATACAGAAAAAATACGGAGAATTTCGAGCGGGAAAATTTTAATAACTGCTTAATAACAAGAGCAAAATTGATTACCTCGAAAATAAATAGTTACGTTGCACCCCTTCTATAAATGTACTGCATACAGAGGCAAAACACCAGAATAATAAATGATTACCAGTTACATGTTATATTAGAAAGGGATACAGAAAATTTACACCTAGAGATGCATAATTTAGTGAAAGTAAGCTACACAATGTACAACGAGTAGACAAACTAAAGAAAAACGATGTCGATTAAGGTATTTCCCGTATTGACATCATCATCATCATCACAGTTTTTCATGTGGAAAAGCAACTTGTTTTCATAAAAAATTTAAAAGTTTCGATTGTGCTTTAACGTCAAACTTGTAGGAGATATTAAAAAATAAATTAAAACCCAAAGAAATAAATAGTAAAATTGTATAATTGTATAACAATGCCACCATATCGATAAAAAATATATTAAAATTGTGAAACTCGTGGCAATGAACGCGGGTTTACCCAAGGTTGCAGTCAATCTCTTCAGTTTCCTTCGAGAGTAGGGACCAATAGTGAAATTTATACATGATTTTATTTTTTTAAGATTATGTAATTTTTAAAAGAAGGGAGGACGCACGAGCTGGAATGTCATACCCACAATCAAAGTCATAATGCCAGCCGGTACTCACTGAGAATTTCCACCACTACAACAAAATCAAAGCCTTTATAGAGAAATCCCCCATCCGAAGCAGCAAGATCGTCATCTACAGAAATGCTCATTAATACAATAGACAGCACCAATAATAAACAAGTTCTCTGATTAACAAAACCTTCACCCGATCTGGCCACAATTGTGCAACCAATCACAGCACAGCTAGGCTATGACTGGCCGACACGCAGGATATGAGTGTCGGAACGAAAGGGCCTCACTTATAAAATCCGCAGATACCGTCGCCAATGCATATTTTATATGCCTATATACTATTGTTTTATAATATAAATATATAAGCATATTATATGATAATATAAATATATATGCATATCACATGGTATATAAATATTTATGCATAGTATATACTAATATAAAAATATGCCTGAAACATATTATACATTAATATAAATATATGTTAGTGCATAGGTGACAGTATCTGCAGGTTTTACATTTTCCCCGGGGCCCTTGCTGGTGCGAACAGAGTATAAAGGTTTTCTCAGGCTGCTCCCACATTTTTTTAAAAATAGGCACATATAAACATGTTAAAATATTCCTATGGACGACCGCTCTTCTATTCTGAGTGATGAGCTGACTGATTCTTGGCCGACAAGTTCCTAGAACCTCGATATATTCCACTGGAAAACCGGTGGGTTGAACTGCGTTTCGGACAGCTGACTCGAGAAAATGAAAATATTTAACTCTTCGTCAGTGATCTGCGTTGATTAGCATTGGTATTAAGCAATTTTTTAAATCACCCACACCAGTAAATTTTTTTCAGGGGAAACCGTGTGTTTTGAGTTGAGAGAGAGCTTAGCAGCTGAAATTAGTGAGGACGTTTAGGTCGGCGAAGAAGGTCAAGNACCGTGTGTTTTGAGTTGAGAGAGAGCTTAGCAGCTGAAATTAGTGAGGACGTTTAGGTCGGCGAAGAAGGTCAAGCGTCACGAGGAAATCTGTCGGACATCGCCAAGTCCATCACGGGTGATACTGTTGACAATGGCATAAATCACGTTTCCCACATGCGCGAAAATACAGGTGCGACCTCTGCTGGGAATAGATCATAGCTCGCCTTGATGGGAGGCGTGCACTCAGGTAGCTGTGCAACTGCTGTCGAGAGGATGGTATGAAGTATTTAGCGTGTCTGGTCCTGTGTTGGTGCCAAATAATCATTGTATAAAGGGTGCCTGAGCTCCACCGCCACGTTTCGTGGTTCTGTGGGATGGTGATTATCTCAGTGTTCACAGAACAGTTTGTAAAAATTTATGCATCGGGAATAAGGCTTTCATTTATTGCTGCCGTCATTTTAATGGAATAAAGAATTACTTTATCTTTGGTGAAGGTCTGAGGTGCGATGTTGAGAATCGCCATGGTTCAAACCCGATTTCACGCATATTTACAATAATATATTCATGATCTGATCGTGATCTCTGTTACCCCGACAGTAAAATTTTTATATAATATTTTTTTTTTCGTAAATATTCAAAGTGATGTTTTCCCATCGTGCTTGGTATCGACAGTAGTAGTATTTAAACTATTATTTCCCGAGTCGATACATATCAGGGTTCATGGAAGGCTATTTTTGCATGGCATGCTCCCCCGTCGATACCTCTGCTAACACAATCGAAGCGACGATGCTCGCTGTGTGTTGTGAGAATATTCTGTAAATAAAACAGGTTATAGGAGTCATATCTGAGTGATTTTTCCTTAGTCTCTTCAGCGTATATGAGATTTCGTTCCGGCTCGAAGAGTTGAGAAAAAGGGAAGGGCCATGTACACGATAATGAAGACAGTGTTGACGGTGAAAACAGTGGCGATTTTTTCGACGTCCTCACACATCTCTTCGCCGGCTTTGCCGAAAGAAGTGTTGCGAATAATGCAGAAGACGACAAGAACACCGACTACATATTTCTTGAAGACCCCAATGAACTTGTTGATAAACTCAGACATTCGATTGCCTTACACAGAAAGGATATATCTTTAATCATCGGTGAACTTAAGGAAATGTGTTGCACGAATGAAACCAGTGTGTACTATCCATCATCTGCAAACATCAGAGAAATGCAAAATTGAATGCGTGAAAAAAGTAGGATAATACATTTATGTGTTCTTAGTTGTGCATTTTTAATTTATTGAACCTTTCCCTGCTGCTTTTCTGAAAAACTTATTATTTCAGTGGTGTATAAATCGAATGCAAGGGTCTGTTTTAAAGAAAAATTGAACGAGNCTTTTCTGAAAAACTTATTATTTCAGTGGTGTATAAATCGAATGCAAGGGTCTGTTTTAAAGAAAAATTGAACGAGAAAGTGCGTTACAGGGAATATGGTTCAATATGAAGTATTATGTCTTTCTCGGGCTGTTTAAGTCGACTGAGTTTCGTTTGACAAACAAACGAACTGAGGAAGGAATGTTTTTGAGTAATGAAAAGGCGAAAATCTGGGAGCGTCCCTGCCGAGAATCGAACTTGTCTCGTCGTTTAGGGGGGAAGAGGCCGAGTGAAGAATGGGCTGGTGTTGAGTTGGACCTCCTGTGCAAAAATTGGTGTACAAAAGAAAGAACGCCATACGCGTACTCGTGATGGGAAACGAGAGCTCAGGCCACTGCAATCCCCTCTTATGTTGTGAGACACCGTGGAAGAGGTCACGGTTGCAAAATTGGCCTGGGGTTTCGTTTTAGATGGGGAGCCTGAACTGATATATTCGATTCTTCATAATTTCGCAGATTGCAGTAGGCCTTCTTATCTAAGTAATTTCTCATGTAGCCTGATACTTTTTTTTTAANTCTTCATAATTTCGCAGATTGCAGTAGGCCTTCTTATCTAAGTAATTTCTCATGTAGCCTGATACTTTTTTTTTAATTTTGCATGGGTATTATAAATACATATTTTTTTTTAGAATATTTTGCTTATGTACTTGCATTATACGAGATTTTGTATATTCATGGCATCACGAGAGAGCGCAAGTATGTTAGCAANACCGTGTGTTTTGAGTTGAGAGAGAGCTTAGCAGCTGAAATTAGTGAGGACGTTTAGGTCGGCGAAGAAGGTCAAGTGTCCCGAGATAAATCTGCCGGACATCGCCAAATCCATCACGGATGATACTGTTGGCAATGGCATCAATCAGGTTTCCCACATGCGCGAAAATACAGGTGCGACCTCTGCTGGGAATCGATCCAAGCTCGCCTTGATGGGAGGCGTGCTCTCAGGTAGCTGTGCAACTGCTGTCAAGAGGATGGTGTGAAGTATTGAGCGTGTCTGGTCCTGTGTCGGTGCCAAATAATCATTATAGAAAGGGTGCCATACCTCCGCCGCCACGTTTCGTGGTTCTCTGGGATGGTGATTATCGCAGTGTTTACAGAACAGTTTGTAAATATTTATGCATCGTGAATAGGGCTTTCATTTATTGCTGTCGTCATTTTAATGGAATAAAGAATTACTTTATCTTTGGTGAAGGTCTAAGGTGTGATGTTGAGAATCGCCATGGTTCAAACCCGATTGCATGCATATCTACAATAATATATTCATGATGTGATCGTGATCTCTGTTACCCCGACAGTAAAATTTTTATATAATATTTTTTTTTTCGTAAATATTCAAAGTGATGTTTTCCCATCGTGCTTGGTATCGACAGTAGTAGTATTTCAACTATTATTTCCCGAGTCGATACATATCAGGGTTCATGGAAGGCTATATTTTTGCATGACATGCTCCCCCGTCAATACCTCTGCTAACACAATCGAAGCGACGATGCTCGCTGTGTGTTGTGAGAATATTCTGTAAATAAAACAGGTTATAGGAGTCATATCTGAGTGATTTTTCCTTAGTCTCTTCAGCGTATATGAGATTTCGTTCCGGCTCGAAGAGTTGAGAAAAAGGGAAGGGCCATGTACACGATAATGAAGACAGTGTTGACGGTGAAAACAGTGGCGATTTTTTCGACGTCCTCACACATCTCCTCGCCGGCTTTGCCGAAAGAAGTGTTGCGAATAATGCAGAAGACGACAAGAACACCGACTACATATTTCTTGAAGACCCCAATGAACTTGTTGATAAACTCAGACATTCGATTGCCTTACACAGAAAGGATATATCTTTAATCATCGGTGAACTTAAGGAAATGTGTTGCACGAATGAAACCAGTGTGTACTATCCATCATCTGCAAACACCAGAGAAATGCAAAGATTGAATGCATGGAAAAAGTAGGATAATACATTTATGCGTTCTTAGTTGTGCAATTTTAATTTATTGAACCTTTCCCTGCTGATTTTCTGAAAAACTTATTATTTCAGTGGTGTATAAATCGAATGCAAGGGTCTGTTTTAAAGAAAAATTGAACGAGAAAGTGCGTTACAGGGAATATGGTTCAATATGAAGTATTATGTCTTTCTCGGGCTGTTTAAGTCGACTGAGTTTCGTTTGACAAACAAACGAACTGAGGAAGGAATGTTTTTGAGTAATGAAAAGGCGAAAATCTGGGAGCGTCCCTGCCGAGAATCGAACTTGTCTCGTCGTTTAGGGGGGAAGAGGCCGAGTGAAGAATGGGCTGGTGTTGAGTTGGACCTCCTGTGCAAAAATTGGTGTACAAAAGAAAGAACGCCATACGCGTACTCGTGATGGGAAACGAGAGCTCAGGCCACTGCAATCCCCTCTTATGTTGTGAGACACCGTGGAAGAGGTCACGGTTGCAAAATTGGCCTGGGGTTTCGTTTTAGATGGGGAGCCTGAACTGATATATTCGATTCTTCATAATTTCGCAGATTGCAGTAGGCCTTCTTATCTAAGTAATTTCTCATGTAGCCTGATACTTTTTTTTTAAATTTTGCATGGGTATTATAAATACATATTTTTTTTTAGAATCTTTTGCTTATGTACTTGCATTATACGAGATTTTGTATATTCATGGCATCACGAGAGAGCGCAAGTATGTTAGCAANCTTTTGCTTATGTACTTGCATTATACGAGATTTTGTATATTCATGGCATCACGAGAGAGCGCAAGTATGTTAGCAAGCATCAGACCTCTTTCTGGGCATGATGGAGGTGCACAAAGTTTGTCGCAAAAATGAACACCGATAATGGGTGATTTAGCTCTCGNGGCATGATGGAGGTGCACAAAGTTTGTCGCAAAAATGAACACCGATAATGGGTGATTTAGCTCTCGCTTCTGACCTCTCAAAAATTTATCGTTCGTATGTCTATGTGATACACTGGCATGCCTAGGCTGAAACATTGCCAACATCCGTATGTATCTCTGAAAGTTCATAAAGAACTGGGAACTATTTTAGCATCGGTATTTACCTGTGATGTTATGACGCGTACTCCGTAATTAAAAAAAATTATATCAGGGGACTAGACAGTTTTTATTTCTTTCAATTATTTTTTTTGTTGGTGCGTGAACATGACGTTCTCTCTGAAGGTTCAAGATGAATACGACTTAAAATACTAGGGTTTTTTCTTCTCGGAATGTTGCTTCGATTCGGATATAAAAATATGTAGCACTGTTCGGGGCATGAAGTGTACTATCTTAATTTCGTTACTTTTTATGTATATGCATCAGCGGATGAAAGGAGTCGTTCGTTGGATTACAAAGAGAATTATATTTACCCGATCCCGTATATATTCCTAGAGTTATCAGACTGGCCAACAACGCATTGTGTGTGAAATGGTAGCTTTAAATACCTGTAAAATGCAAAATGCCTGAAATATGCAAGGAATTGCAGATACCAAATAAATCTTTGTGCTCAATATAGTGATTTTTTTTAAGCTAATACGTACACATCTGTCTGCATTATGTGCTGCAATTTTATTACGTTTTTGGTCCTCGAAACGGGGCTGTCTCGTGATTCTGAAAGCCCGATGCTACAGATTCCATGTGAGAGAAAATGGCGCAACCCCATTCCTCTTATAATGAACACATATAAATATATTTTATTCTTGAGTGTATTAGATTCTCGTAAAATAGTAACGTGAGTTTACATTATCTAGGTGGTGTGCAAGCTAAAATAATAAATTAAAGTAAACTTTATAGTATTTTGAGACGGAGCGAGTTGCTAGGGCAAGCCGAAACAAGTAAGGACTCGACCAAGAAACCATCACAGCATTCACTTGTAGAGATTTCTAAAATAGAAAATCGGGCCGAACGAGTTGAGTATTGAACCCCAGTCCCCATGAACATGGGTCTTCCCTGGTGTTGACATGTACGTGCAGATATATGTGTTTATTATCCTATGAATTAAAGTTGGCTTGTGTGAGAAATAAAACAAGCTGCTGGAGCGTCAAGCATCCCCCCGGTGGTCAGTGCGCTAGGGCAAAGTCCAATTCAACACCTGGTGCAGTGCGGCTGGGCGTGTACGCGAGCTCAGATTACGACTGCACGTGCCTCTCGTTTACTTCTGTAACGGGACTCGTGACCACTTATTAAAGTACGGTATGCATTTTTGTCGTAATAGTTTTTTAATGCGTCTATCAATCTCGCCTGCAATTGGGGTATTTCAGGCTGTGCGTGTGTAGGTGTGTGAGTAGGCGTGTGTGTAGGTGTGTGTGTTTGACGCATGAGTACACGGATAAATAAAGTTTTCCCCCCTTTTCACAGTATCACAAATTATCTTTGGTTTCGCCGGTATTAAAAAATATATCACATTTTATTTTTTTTTATACGAAAAAAGAACAAAGGTGGAGTTCGAGCCAGAATTTATCTACAAAAAAATTGTAAATTGCAATAATTTTCTACATTTGAAAGGGATTAACAAACTCTAAAATTCCATGGTCTTCGTGATGCACTGGCTGCAATATGCTCTAATTGTTTCGCACTTGTGGACTCTTTCTTTATTTGTTTTGACGAGGTTGAAGGATGGTGAATGAGAGCTATACGCGCGTGTCTTTGCTTGAATTCGTATTGTGGTATAGATCTGCATGGCGTACTAGCATCTCGGGAATAAAAATATGTTTTAGTTCGCGTAATTTATAAAGAGTGAATACTATATTGACACCTGCTGGATTAGAGGCCTCACACATATACATACACATGCTCGCATGTCACTTTTCATTCGGTTAAAGTCACGTAGCAGTGTGGTTGGACTCTGAGGGNCTGCGGATCTGATATATCTCCTAACGGAGCGAGCGCACACGAATGTATGAAAATACATAATGTTGTTTGCCGAAGGTAACTGTTGTTTATGATTTTGTACGTGTGGTGGGCGTTTCTTTACGCTAGCATCTCTTCATAGTAGTATATAATTTTTTCCCAGCAAAGCTTACTATATGTGCATTATTTATGCGCATAAATAGTATTAAATGCTGACAATGGGTGCTAGAAAAGTCGCTGCACGTGTATTAACCATATGTGTATTTTTCACCGCTGCCAAAATTTCCAAATGTACTGAATTTAAATTTGGGAGGAAATGTTTTTAATAATGAGCGTCTGGGGATGCATGGGATCCTTCACTGTGCGTATCGCACATCGTGAGGGGTAGCGAAGTGGTTTTAACTCTGTTCATGGGTTTTTCGAGCCATGGTTACTTTATAGAAAGAAGTATAACACATCCGTTCACGACACACGATTTTTTCCAAAACATTAATTTATTATTTTAATAATTACGTCCGTAAACGTTATATATGTGTATATATACAGTGGTTCACATTAATATTCGGCTACCGATGATTATCGCAGTTGTATGGCCTTATGTTACATTAGAAATGAAGATAAACATAAAACATATTGCTCAATCATTCTTGTGTGCTTTAAATGAAATTCAACGGTAGCCAATAACTGAAATGAGCAGTGTAACTTAATGAAACACAACATTTTGTCCTCGCGTGCTTCATAAGTACGCCACTTTAATATTCGGTCAGTTGTGGTGGACGCTTGGCACAGGCATGATGCACATTGCGTTCGTACCGCGTTTCATTCCCTGCAAGCTCTCTGCGCTGAGAGGTTCTATTGGGCAGCTCTGTTGACTGCGTCAGTCAAGAAAATGGGATGTAAGGCTGAAATACAACGTTTGAACAGCGGCAGCTGGTCATTTTTCATCATGCAAAGAAGAAATCTCAAGGAGAAATTGCGAAGCACTTGAATCCCCGAGGTGCACGGTTGGAGACATCATAAGAAGGTTTCAGAAGGAAGACAGAATAGATTCGGTACCTCAAAAACGACAGCCAAGGAAACTAAGCGAGAGAGAAGAACGTCTAGTAATCAGGAAAATAAAGAAAGGTCCGACAATTAGTGCTTGCAAACTTACAACGGAGGTACTCAATAAATGCGGAAAGAACGTCCATCCAGAAACCATACGACTAGATATCAGAAGAGCAGGATATAATGGCAGGGTATCTAGAGATAAACCTTTCATTAATGAGGCAAATAGAACTAACGACTTACGTTCGCAAAAGACCACGCTAACAAAGATGAAAATTGGTGGAATGATGTTATTTTTGCTGATGAGACGAAATTGAATGTTTTTGGTTCAGATGGCAGGGTAACAGAATGGCGCAAGCCAAATCAGGTGCTAAAACCTGGGAACATACAACCTACTGTGAAACACAGAGGAGGTAGTATTATGACGTGTCGATGGAACAATGAAAAAGGAAGACCATCTCAACACCCTGACAACAAACTTACACAAGAGGGATGATAATCTGGGCATTAGGAACACGTTTAAGTTCTACCAAGATAATGACCCAAAACAAAAGTCATATATTGTCAAGAGCTGGATTTTGTATAACTGTCCCAAAGTCATTAACACACATCCTCAATCATCCAACCTGAATCCCATAGAAAATCTGTGGGATGAACTCAAAAGAAGATTGCGTACTACAACAATTAGGTCCACAAAAGAATTAGAGAAAATGTTCAAGGAATGATGGAGTAAGATTGGCTCCGAATGTACCAGGAATATAACTGCTAATATGCCATAACGCCCGCGAGAAGTAATTAAATAGAATGGCCATGCTACCAAGTACTAAAAAACTGTGTGTTTAGTTTTCAAAGAGGATTGTGTTTGTGTTTGAATGATGATGGCCGAATATTAAAGTGGCGTACTTATGCAGTGTGGGATGTCAAAATCATATTGTTTGTTAAGTAGCTTGCTCATTTCCGTTATTGGCTACCGGTATATTTCATTTAAAGAACACAAGAATGATTGTGCAATATTATTTATGTTTATCTTCATTACTTATCTAACATAAGGCCATGAAACTGCGATAATCATAGATGGCCGAATATTAATGTGAGCCACTGTATATATATCTATATACGTAATGTTAGTGACGGCTAGTGTCTCATTGCTTTTTTATTTATACAAATTATAACAAAACTGATATACAAAATATTTTATTTAAATTATAACAAAACATATATTCTAAAAATTTATTCTTAATTAACAGTGTTTTTTAACTTACTGGAGCAGGACATAACTTGATATCACGATTCCCCCCAGGGAATCGTGATATCCTTAATATGTGGGAAAGAAAAGAACACGGCGCTTTCAGGTTCAACAGTATTTAACTATGGCCTATGCACACAATGCACGACAACTTTATACTTAATTTTTGTATGTATAGTCTATTCACGTTTTCTTCTCACTTTTTGAATCAAACCTTTGAAAAATCACACCATGTATTATGCGTTTGGTTGTTTCCTGGATATGTTATGTAGCACAGGCATTTTATACTGTTGTTATCATAGAAGTGCCTTATTTTTGTTCATTTACACTTTTAAATTATATTTTATCTATAAACTGTAATATTTTATTTATGATTATTATGAATAAAAACAGGGAGAAAATGGGTATGTTGGTAATACCTAGTGAGATATAGTTCTTATAGAAAGTATTATTAAAGTGAGTGCGCACGAATGTGGTACGCTGTCCCTTCGGTGTATTTTTCTAGACTTGATTAATCTTTGTTTGCATGAGGCGAAGGAATATCCTAGAAGTAGAACTACAGCAGGGCTTCGGAAAAGTTGGGAATAACTGTGAATAGACTATGAAGGCAATGCAAGCAACAAAACAGAATATTCTTCATTTGACGATTATTGTTAGTTAACAGGAGCCGAAACAAAATGTTTTGGGATGGAGCCGACGGAAAACTGTGGTTTCGCAACATAAGACTCCCGAATATGTCAGTTTTCCCACGAACCGTGATCTGTCTGCTTGTAACGCCCAAGCCAAGGAACGACACGTGTCAAACATCTATTCCCCTTGCAGGTGCAAATTGCAAGTTCGGCGCCAGTCGCCTTTCGAATGCGTCGCCCCGGATCTTGTTATACAGTAAAATGGGGGGGAAATATAAAAGGGAAATAAAGAGTTGTCTTCAACTGAATATTCGATTGCACTGGCTCGACCGGGGTTCTTCATTAGCATGCTGGCACGTCTAGTGGCAGGCCGTCTGTCGTCAAGAAAGATAGAAAATGCAGCTGATCTTGTTTATGAATCAGACATAAGAACGTTCTAGACGGTCTTCCTAGATCTACAAGATCATTTGCATTTCACAGTTACGCTGACTGTTGCGAAGGAGAACGTTCTGCGATCAGAATTTCTCGAATGTGACCTGGATTCCTTTTCCTCCAGAGCTCTCTTTCGTATTCATGTTTTACAAGACTGATGCTCGTTTAAGGTCCAGGTGTCTCACTAGGTAAAATATATTATTACTTCAGTCGTTGATTTAAAAATCTTCAAACATTTGTTAAGCGAGAAATGTTAAATACCACGAAATTACTTTTCCCGAAAGATAATTTCCGTTGCTTAGCATCGTGAGTGCAACACGGCTTATGACACACGATACTGTATGTTGTTCACGGTAAAGATAAATCTCTCGAACTCAAACTTAAAAAAAAAAATACACTGCCCGTTAAGAGCATATTTGCCGCCTTGGTGGGAGGCGAGTAGTCTAACCACTCAGCCACCGCGGCCTCGCCATGATGTAGCAGGTACTAATGAACTCGACGTCTTGAATGCAACTGACACGCATCATGTGAAGTGTGCGTTCTTTTCGCTGATCAGTTTGCTAGGCGCACGTTAAAAAGTTTCGTCGAATGAAAGCATTTCAAACACTTTGCAAAGTAATTTAAACACCAGGTAGGCGGGCTTCTTAAAAGAAAATAGCACTTCTATCAAGTTAACTACCCTGGCTATGTCCCCATATTCGTAATTTTCATGACAATCTATGAAGGTCTATAGTACGTTCAGAAATTCTCTCCGCAGTCAAATGATTATGCTTGCAGCCATTCTTTGCTCTTGGCGGAGAAGAATATCTAAATGGTCAACGAATCTTAATTGTACGTCGTCTATTTTCAGTTCACAGTTCAGATCACACTACATGACTACAGTTAATTCAGACAACTTTATTGACCGTCAAACGTTACGAAAGAATCACTGTTTCTGTCTAGTCAGTTGTATAAAGTGTTTAACGGTGTACGCTGCCCATGAATAAAAAAACAGTACTGGTAGCTGACCCATTTTCTTTTCTTTGTCTTGAAATCAGATATGGAATAACTGTTTTTAGTTTGCTAATCGTAGCCAATTAAAGTACTAATACGTTCACTGTTCGTGTTTATTATTCGATAAAACTGTCGCAACTTCGAATAAAATATTTTTAGAAGGTTATCAACGTTTTTCAAAAGTACTGTAAAGTAAAATTTTTATAATGGTATTTTTGCAAACGTACAAATGTAACAAATTCACAAAAATACTGTTTTTGTGCCACGCAGTAATAAAACTCTTCTATTTACAGAAAAATGAAACACGACTCTCGTTACATTCGTATGGGAAATATATTAGTTGATGACATCTTAAAATCAAATGTGGCATTTCCTTTCATCTTTACTTTTTACTTTTGTAACGATCCTTTTACGTGTGTGATGGGAAAGCAGCAATATTACACATGTATATAACTATGCGAAATAAAAACTATAAAGCAGAAAACTATTCGCTGGATATAGCTCCTTACTTACTGGTTGAAGCCATATACAATATGTCGGCTCTCAAGACCTCGATATTAAGAGCGGTCCAAATCTCTTCACTTCATTTCATATACAAGATGATCAGGAGGAAAGGGAAATATTTTGGGAGCCTATAGTATGTGTTCAAAACGTGAACCGTGAACCTCAATACATTGTACACGCAACCTAAGGAAACGAGCTGTACAATGTCTTGAGGTTCACGGTTAGATTTTTTTTTAGCATTTGCTGGACCGTAACACGTGTATCATTCACAAAATTCAAAGAGTTGTAGCTCAGAAACCATTGTAAATAAAACCCACGTTCATATACACTTCTCTCTTCATGGTGACCTATACTATCGTCTCCCAAAATATTTCCCTTTCCTCCCGACTCACCTTGTGTGTGACTGTATATATCTAATATATAAAATTCTCCCGTCACAGTGTTAGTCACTGAACTCCTCCGAAACGGCTGGACCGATTTTTATGAAATTTTTTATGTATACTCGGTAGGTCTGAGAATCGATTTATATCTATTTTTACACCCCTAAGTAATAAGGGTGGCCACCCCCAAACAATTTTTTTTATTGTTTGAACAAAATTTTTATTTTTTATTTTTTTATGATGTGGCATCAAAAAATACATACCCTCCTAAATTTTCACCCTTCTACCACCAACCCTTATTTTTTTATAGCGATATTAGTAATTTAATAAATTTTACCCTAGGTCGATAACTGATCAATTATCATCGATCAATTATCGATCTAGGTTACAATTTATTCCCACCAGGTGTCTCTAGAAATACTTTTTATGGCAAAACAACGTTTGCCGGGTTAGCTAGTATATATATGCATATATACATATATACATACACACATATACATAACAACATTCAATACTCTATATATATACATATATATAATGTAAAAAAATTCAATACGCAAACTTCTAAGGACGTTAGAAGATACCAAAACAGACATTTTTTATTGAATAACCACAGGTCGGAAATAGATAAATGAGGGTATATTTTGACGTGATTAAGAATGAGAGTGAAACCACTAAATTTAAATTTAATTGTAATCCTTTACGAAAACTGTTCAAAAGTGTGGCCTCCTACGCATCAATACAAGCGCTGTAACAACGTGCCATTGACCGTTGTACATGTACATGTTCACCCCCC
>NQII01005867.1:7469-25436 GCA_002778355.1 Clitarchus hookeri | reverse complement strand
CCCCCACCCTTCCACCACAGGCATGTGCTGTAGATAGTAAACAGCTGCAATACCTAAGCGATGAGATCTTTCTCCGATTCAATTGGAGTCTCGTACACCAGGCTCTTCAAGTGTCCCCACACGGGACGAGGTCCGGAGAACGAGCAGGCCTTGCAATGGGACCACCACGGCCAATAAATTGCTCCCCGAATCTGCTGTCCATGTGCTCCGGAACGTCACGAGATAAATGAGATTGCACCATCATGTTGAAACCACAACCGACGTCGGCATGTGGGCAGGTATTGTTAGGGATTATTTGATTGGGCCGTTCATACTGCCATTGCGTCTCAGTGGTAACTTGTACCTGCGGTTCCTGGAGAACACTTCGCCTGAGCTCCTCGAAGACGCCCCTCTTCATAGAAGCGACATGTTTTCACAACTCTGTGAAAACAGACGTTTAGTGTTGCGACGTAGAGATAGTTACTCCGCATCTGTACGGCATGATCCTTTGTGTGTTGAGTGCACAGCTGCTAAGTGAAATGCGACAAACGGTACTGGAAACTAGACTGTGAATTATTAACTAAACACGTACGATGGCAGCCTGCTTTATGTAAAGTAACATAATTATGTTTCTGTTTTAATAACTGTCGCGTTTTGTTAGTGTTCTCTTCTTCATTGAATGAAAAAAAAACAGAATTTTTAAAGAAATAACTAAACCTATGTCTTTCAAGCCTATGTATTTCAAACCCGTCGTATGTAGACTTCTGCAAGTAATTTTTGTTGTTTTTTGTGGATTTCTTGTTTTGTGGGACGGCGGCATCCCACAGAATGTAATGCTTGTTGGAAGTACTGTAGTTGTCTTGAACAATTGGTTCTAAACCAACTGTTCCGAAAAGTAAAATAACACGTATTTAATTCAAATGGAAAATTAGGAATTTCTTGATAGCCTTTAACTCAAAGTATGTAGTGGTAGCGTGCTGATGTTCTGAAAGCTTAAATACTGATTGCAGTAAGCTATGAACTATTAACCGGAAATGGCCTAAAGAATATCACAATGTCCAAAGGCGAACATCTTCAACGATGCTCTGGTAGCCCTATTCTATGTACAGTTTTAACACATGCTTTATGCGAATGAGAAATTGGAGAAAAAAGTGATGAGGGGGACTCTTTGCAAATGTTTTATTTGTTTGTCATGCTATATAGTGCGGTAATAAGTTTTTTTTTTTCATTTAAATTCCAGGTATTTTCAAAGTGGGAGGAGGGAACATATTGACCACTTGACGTTTACGTAATGACTGAAGGAAATAAAAGGAGAACGTTTAGGTATCCATAATTTATTTTTGGCGCAAAGTCCTCTTATTTACGGAGGTAATTTTGAATTGCTTATGTTCTCATAAGCACCTGCCAATTAAATACCCAATATTTCACGTAAAACCTCTGTTGAAATTATTCCATTCTGCTTTTATGTAATACAGCTAAAACTGCAAACTTTTGTGTCAAAGTTTTCTGAAATTTCATAAATCTACATATTAACGTTAAAATAATTTGAAGTATTAATGCAATGTAGTATTGTAGTCACATGCCTAATGAGGTCATTGAGTTTCATTTGATGTATTTTGATTTAAACTAATTATTTACACATGACATAAGAAATAAAACACTAACTTTTAGCATCGCATGTCCTAAGAAAAGTTAACTGTTTCTATAAATAAATAAATATTCAGTTAACACCATAACAGTGCATGGTCTATTCTGAAAACACGACTGCATGCTTGGGTTTTTAAAATACTTTTTGACAAAACTTTTACTCTTGAAAGCAATGCTTTTGGCAAATGCTTTTGGCAAAATTTAAATTTTATTTATATTTTATCTATAAACTTTAATATTTCACTTATAAATACTACGAATAAAAACAGAGAGAAAATAGGTGTGTTGGCAATGTCCAGTAAGAAATAGTTCTTATACAAACTGTTATTACACCGAGCACGCATGAATGAGGTTCGTTGTCCTTTTGGTGTAGTTTTCAATACTAGATTACACTTTGTTTGCATGATGCGGATGGATATTACGAAAGTAGAACTTTAGCAGGGTTTCAGAAAAGTTTGAAGTAACTGTGAATTGTATTTACTCTCTCTGATTGACCGCGAGAAGCTCTATGAATGGACCTTGCGCCTGATTGGTTAGGGTCTCCTGCGAAAGGTTTCCTATCTGCCGGCTGGTGAGTGCTGGCCAGTGACACCATTTTCCTGACTTGTGGAGTGTGGAGTTCGTGGTGTAAGAGGCTTGTTCACATCTGTATTTTAAAGCAGCCTGTGCTGATGCTTTGCTGTGTACAATATCGGTCATAAGTTTAATTTACGTGAAACGCGCCAATGCACATGGGCACGGTGACCGAACGGGTTAACACAACTAGAAAAAGTGAAGTTAAGAGATTCGGGCGCTTCTTAACAGCGACGTCTTGAGAGCCGATGAGGGCGATCGAGGTTAGTATGGAGCAGCGCCGGAATGAAGGGGCGGGGGAAACGGGGGATCCCCGAGAGAAAACGCGCCGACCAGCGGCGTCGTCCGGCACGATCACCACATGCGAAAATCTGGGAGTGACCCGGCCGGAGATTGAACCCGATTCGCCTTGATGGGAGTTGAGCAGGCTAACCACTCGGTCACCGCGGCCCCAGAGATAGAGGAGGTGCTCGCACCTTCGGTTAGCTCGGAAACAGGGGAGACGCAAGGGGACGGTAGGGGAATGGCACAGGGGAGGCAAAACCGCGTGATTTCGATCTCGATCATCGGCGATGATGCATCATCTCTCACGGCCGCTGGAACCTCGGCGTTGCGTAACACGAGAGGTCCTTGTTCTGTAGACCTGGCATGCCGCCTGTCGCGAAGTGCCGCCGAGATTAAAAAAAAAAAATACTGGCGTCGACCGCGTTTAGTTAATAATTCATGCCTCTGCCCACTAAACAGACTCCCCCCCTTCCCTTCTCATCAACTCCTCGTGGCCCTGCAGCCGTCGTCGCCGGGCGATGGTGAATGGCGAGGTGGCTGACCACGAGAAAGTCACCGTGTCAACCGGTCCAGCCGCTGATTGACGGGCCGTTACATAATGCGACGGCTTGCATAATGCCGACTGATAAGACTGGCGACTGGCCCCGGAGGCACGCGCCTCAAGAGGGCACACCTGACCTCTGTGACCGGTCGAATCGGCGCAGTGGTAGAGCATTGGACTCGCATTCGGGTTTGAATCCCGGTCCAGCCATCCTGATTTACGTGGTTTCGCGAAATCACTCCAGCCGAATGCTGGGATGGTTCCTTACTACGTACTTTGGACGTTACTGCTTTTCTGAGCAATTTTCTCCGTCTCTAATATCCTGGACATTGTTCTGTAACTTTATCTCGTATAAAGATACATACTGCGAGCATCTTTATGATTATGACAGCCGTTTCGGCAGTCCTCGCAATTAATATATTTTCGGTTATTAAACGGTGTCTTGAGTCACATGTATCGCCAGTGTGCGTGTGTATGTATAAATATATATATATACATATATACATATATATAAACCTTGTGTCCGTTTGTTCAGATGCGTGTAACTTCCAAAAAAATCAACCAATTTTCATTCTGTTTTTTTTTATAAATCTTCCTTTCGTTTCCACAAGTGTTTGTACACCTTTATTTTTTTTATCTGTATTACCTGCAAAGGTACTAAAATCTGCAAAAAGCTAATTTTTACCATGTTTTCGCGTCAGGAAGCGCCTTAGTCAACAATGTAACGTCAACAATGCAACGTCAACAATGCAATGTCTACAATGTAAAGTTGCAACCTAGCAACATATCTATCTATATAAAACAATATATCGATACTTAAAGATATATCAATACTTATAAATATAACGATATATCGATATATTGATACTAATAAATATGTCGATACTTATCGACAAGCGAACATGTCACATAAAAATCTGCGGATGTAACATTACATGAAAATGAAGCGGTAAATTACCCGCCAGAATTTCTAAATTCGTTCGATGTTCCAGGATTGCCTTCACATATATTAAAATTGAAAATAGTAGTGCCAGTCATTTTACTTCGTAACATCAATCCACCAAAACTTTGCAACGGCACACGCCTTGCAATAAAAAAAAATTATGGACAATACTATAGAAGCTACCATCTTGAAAGGTGTTTTCAAAGGAGAAGATGTGCTTCTTCCCAGAATTCCATCATAAATTCCCTTTCACTTAAAAAGAACACCGTTTCCAGTCAGATTGGCCTTTTGGAATGACAATAAATAAAGCTCAAGGGCATTCATTGCAAATGTGCGGAATAGATTTAGAAACAGAATGTTGTTCGCACGGCCAATTGTATGTGTCGTGTTTTAGAGTAGGAAAACCATACAACTTATTCATACGCGCGGAATATGGCAAAACTAAAAACATTGTATACAAACAAGTACTTCAATAATAAAGATTTTGAAAATACATATACTTCTTTCAATTAATTTCACAGAAATGAATAGAACCAAAATCTTTTATGCCACAGCAACGCCTAGTCGGGTTAGCTAGTACGCGTGTGTGTGTGTGTGTGTGTGTGTGTATATATATATATATATATATATATATATATACTGTGTATATTAGGGTGTCCCTTATTTTTAACTAGTAAATTTTGTTAAGCATGGGGCCTATTTTTTTTTTGTTTTACTATAAAATACTTGCACAGTAAATTTCAACTCATTTGGAGTACTACAACCCGTGCCAACTTGCATCGGAACATGTTCATACAAGTTTCATATTATACCTAAGGCAACGAAAAGTGGAAGAAGAAAAAATAAAACTAGCTGCATCTACTTCTTCTACATCGCACGAGTTATCACATCAAGAACTACATGGTAGTTTTCTCAGCTCTGACGAAGAGTCTTTGCCTGAGACATCAAACGCTGTAGCGGCTGAAACGTCTGGCAAAAGAGGAAGAAAGGATTTCGTCTCACCGAAACTGATAGCTGCTTTGGACAGATGCCAGCTGAGCATTGGGGACTCCACCTGTATTTTTTCAGGCTAAGTGGAAGCGCCAGGTCTTAGCATCGACGAATATCCAATTAACAAATCATCAATTCAAAGGATTCTGTCTCAGATGAGGAAGGCAAGAGCTGAAGCTATAAAGACTCATTTTCAAGATGGTGTGCATGATGTAGTCACCGTTCATTGGGATGACAAATTATTACCTGGCTTGGATGTCAGGAATCCTAAAGAAGAGCGACTTCCAGTCCTGGTTTCATGTGAAGAAAAGGAACAAATTCTTGCTGTGCTAAACCTGGATAGTTCTACTGGAAAAGCCCAAGCCGAGGCCGTTTTGGACGCGCTTCATGATCNATTCTTGCTGTGCTAAACCTGGATAGTTCTACTGGAAAAGCCCAAGCCGAGGCCGTTTTGGACGCGCTTCATGATCGGAACTTCGATGACCAGGTGCAAATAATGACGACACTGTGGTGTCGCAGATTATGACCAGCGAATTTACCTCGAAGCGTTCTGTTAGAACAAAAGCTTGAAAGATAGCTGTTACTGTTCGCTTGTCGCTATCATATTTATGAACTAGTCCTAAAATGTGTGTTTGAAGCTAAAATTTAAAAAGTTCAGAGATAATTGGAACAACATTGATTCCACTAACATACAAATATGCTCAGATTTCGTGAGACAACATTTCAATGAAGAGGAAATTGATCAATTAGTAATGTTTTATAACCATTAATTGCAAAAAAAACTATTGTGAGAAATGATTACCGTGAGCTAATCGAGTTGTCCATCATATTTTTGGGAGGGGATAAAGAGAAAAAACTGAAAATAAGACCTCCTGGTGCAATGCATCAAGCGCGGTGGATGGCTAGAGCTTTTGCGGAAGCGAAAAGAAAAGTTTTTTCTCTGAAGGCAGTCAATGATAAAGCTGAAAGAGCTGTCAAACTTATGCAAGATTTTCATGGAAAAATAACAGCTAAGGAAGAACAGAAGCAGTACCTTTTACGCTGTGTTCAAGAACACAGAAAACTTTATCCTGACTGCAAAAAGGAGACTTTAAAAATAAAATATCCACATTAATGTTTTTTTTTGTGTCTAATATACTTATCTAGTGTTCATTGTTGTTTTAGTTTCATATTATACCTAAAAAATAAAATTNTTTTTTTTTGTGTCTAATATACTTATCTAGTGTTCATTGTTGTTTTAGTTTCATATTATACCTAAAAAATAAAATTGTCTTAAGATATAGCCACATATCACGGAGGAGTAAAAAATACTATTTTTAAAAACTTTGGGGCCTAGTTGGCACAGGTTAAAGTCATTGTACAAGGGCGAAATTTCGTATCTCAGTAAGCAATAATAGTTCGAAAAAAAAGGGAGGAGGGGGGGGGTTTATGCGTTAGCAAATTCCAAAATGATTTTTTATGCCATATAAGGGACATTCTAGTTTCTATATAAGTATATAATATTTGTATATATAATACATGGTACTTGTTTCTTAATACATTTCCGAATAACACTTTGAAAATAAATTTACTTTATTTCTATGTCACAAATTTTCAGATGGCCATAGTTCGTTTTGAGCATCACGAGATAACAGCACTTAACCAGTGGTCAGTTACGTCGTCTGTATCGTGGTAATGTTACGGCGTATCACTAGCGAAAAATAAAATATACTTTTAAAATGTATTCTGGACACTACACATTTATGCGGAAATCTATACATATTATAAAACTCAACGTCTCTCTGTCTGTCTGTCTGTTAGTGGGCTTAGCACTCGAGAACTACGTATCAGATACGTGTTTTTTTAANTCAACGTCTCTCTGTCTGTCTGTCTGTTAGTGGGCTTAGCACTCGAGAACTACGTATCAGATACGTGTTTTTTTAAGTTCATAGCTATGTTCTCAGGCCAGGTTTAAGTATATATTTTGGTACGTAAAGTAACATAAGGAATATGCAGTGACGATAATAGTGAATTAAGTNTCAACGTCTCTCTGTCTGTCTGTCTGTTAGTGGGCTTAGCACTCGAGAACTACGTATCAGATACGTGTTTTTTTAAAATTCATAGCTATGTTCTCTGGCCAGGTTTAAGTATATATTTTGGTACGTAAAGTAACATAAGGAATATGCAGTGACGATAATAGTGAATTAAGTCGGAAAAAAGTTTGCCACCAGCGCGCTCTCTTGCAATACGCTGTCTAAACCGTTAAAGATGTAACAGTATAATGCAGTAAAGAATTATGTAGAATAAAAAGACCTAAAAATACTCCGTGGTAGCATATATCTATCTATAACAGAGAAATACTAATTAGCGTTTTTACAATTTAATAAAACTCAAAGTCTTTCTGTCTGTCTGTTAGTGTACTTATCACGTGAGAACCACGTATCCGATTTAACGTGTATTTTTTTATTCATAGCTATATTCTCTGGCCAGGTTGTAGTATATATTTTGTTACGTAAAGTAACATAAGGAATAAGCAGTGACGATAATAGTGAATCAAGTCGGAAAAAAGATTGCCGCCAGCGCGCTCTCTTGCAATACGCTGTCCAAAGGAACAATATCATGTAGTAAAGAATTAAAACCAAGTAAAATTCAACTTTATTTTAAAAAAAAAAAACCTAAACAATAATTCTATAGTCCACGCGAGTGGAGCCGCGGGCACAGCTAATCTTGCTAATATTATAAATGCGAAATTCTCTTTGTGTGTGTGTATGTTTGTTACCACTCAGCTCCATACCGGCTAAATGCATTTTGATGAAATTTGGTATGCAGGTACTTTAGCTCCTATAATAGGACATATAATACTTTTTTATCCAGGAAAATTGTACGATTACTGTGGAATAACAACAAAACGTAATTCTGCAACGGCTGGGGACGTGACTGAAATTTTTTCTTCTGGTGTCAGAGATTATCAGGCTGCTCAAGAACCTCTGAAATGTCTTAACAACTGATATCAATCGATAAAAACCGGGACCGAATAAAAACCGGAGCCTGTAAGAGCTCAGATGTTATGCCACTAAACAGTCGCCCATCCAATTGTGTGCCACTGGGAACATTGTTTAACTTTGGTGATCGATTAAGATCCCTCAGTCAAGCGCAAAATGTGGTACCTAGGTACACGTTTTTCTAAAGCTGCAACTTGATGAAACTCACTTTTTGATTTTCATACATCGACGCTGGAAAGCGGAAATGTGGTAACTACGCGATAGTTGCACAGATACACTCCAAAAACATTACCCTACTTCTTGGCTATCGGGTAAAAAATATTTCCTTACTTTTAGGTTGCCGTAATCAGTTAAAAACCTAGACCAACATAATGTAGTATAATTTTATATTTCTGTTTTCACATAAATGAATTGTCTTTTCCCAATTTATTAATTAGCGTATTACAGTAAAACTCAATTGTACCCAGGCGAAGCCAGGCCGGTTCGCTAGTATAATATAATGAACGTTTCTCCTCGTAGGGGCATTTTAATGCGTATTTTTCGTCTTTAGTGCGTGTTTGCTTGAATTAACGTCAATACGTCAGCCATTTTATTACCACTACCTTTCATAAAAATACATTGTTTGCCTGTATTTATATAAATACAGTCATGAGGCATTAGAAAGACAGCAAGGATAACATTTAATAGTTACAGAATACCATCTCGCCTCGTAAAGATAGTTACGTGGTAACGTTTCATAAAAACCGTGAACATTTTAGGAATAGGGTTTCTGACTAAACTGAATCTTCCGGGGATCTGTCTTGCCGTCAGACAAAATCGCAGTGAAGAGTGATCGAAGGCACGTACTAGGAGAAAAATTACTTCACGATGTAATACAATGTGCCATAATTGCATAAGTTAAAGGCCTATTAATAACTTTAATACTAGATGATGACACTCTTAAGGAGTAAAATGAAGGGGCGAGGGTTACAACCCCCATAAGGTTCCCACCTACCTAGAGTTTTTTCTGCTTTTGAGCGATAAGGGCTACACTGCCTCACGCATCAAGTACGCCATCGCCACTAAGCGCAAGGCTTTGAACTGACGTGCAGTGTTCACGTCGCACTGCGTGTACTTATAGGACTTTCAGCGGTGACCCTGTTATTTTACTGGTGGAAAGTCTGTAGGAAGGTTCAAGGCAGGGCCCTTGAGTCGTTTTGTACGTATCTGAAGCGTATACTTAGAGATACTGCGCTTTGAAAAAGCAGTTTTTAGCACTCAACAATGGTGTTTCTAAAGTGCGTGATGGCTTGAAAGCGCTGGACAGCCCTCGTCTGAAGTGTGTTCTTTTTGTAGATGAGCACGTTGGACGCATGTTTCACAGTTTTGCTGCAGAAAACGAGGCTTACTAACGNCGATTTACGTGTTTTTTTTATTCATAGCTATATTCTCTGGCCAGGTTGTAGTATATATTTTGTTACGTAAAGTAACTTAAGGAATAAGCAGTGACGATAATAGTGAATCAAGTCGGAAAAAAGTTTGCCGCCAGCGCGCTCTCTTGCAATACGCTGTCCAAAGGAACAATATCATGTAGTAAAGAATTAACACCAAGAAAAATTCAACTTTATTTAAAAAAAAAACCTAAACAATAATTCTATAGTCCACGCGAGTGGAGCCGCGGGCACAGCTAATCTTGCTAATATTATAAATGCGAAATTCTCTTTGTGTGTGTGTATGTTTGTTACCACTCAGCTCCATAACGGCTAAATGTATTTTGATGAAATTTGGTATGCAGGTACTTTAGCTCCTATAATAGGACATATAATACTTTTTTATCCAGGAAAATTGTACGATTACTGTGGAATAACAACAAAACGTAATTCTGCAACGGCTGGGGACGTGACTGAAATTTTTTCTTCTGGTGTCAGAGTTTATCAGGCCGCTCAAGAACCTCTGAAATGGCTTAACAACTGATATCAATCGATAAAAACTGGGACCGAATATTAAACGTGCCCTCCGGAGCCTGTAAGAGCTCAGATGTTATGCCACTAAACAGTCGCCCATCCAATTGTGTGCCACTGGGAACATTGTTTAACTTTGGTGATCGATTAAGATCCCTCAGTCAAGCGCAAAATGTGGTACCTAGGTACACGTTTTTCTAAAGCTGCAACTTGATGAAACTCACTTTTTGATTTTCATACATCGACGCTGGAAAGCGGAAATGTGGTAACTACGCGATAGTTGCACAGATACACTCAAAAAACATTACCCTACTTCTTGGATATCGGGTAAAAAATATTTCCTTACTTTTAGGTTGCCTTAATCAGTTAAAAACCTAGGCCAACATAGTGTAGTATAATTTTATAATTCTGTTTTCACATAAATGAATTGTCTTTTCCCAATTTATTTATTAGCGTATTACAGCAAAACTCAATTGTACCCGGGCGAAGCCAGGCCGGCTCGCTTGTATAATATAATCAACGTTTCTCCTCGTAGGGGCATTTTAATGCGTATTTTTCGTCTTTTGTGCGTGTTTGCTTGAATTAACGTCAATACGTCAGCCATTTTATTACCACTACCTTTCACAAAAATACCTTGTTTGCCTGTATTTATATAAATACAGTCATGAGGCATTAGAAAGACAGCCAGGATAACATTTAATAGTTACAGAATACCATCTCGCCTCGTAAAGATAGTTACGTGGTAACGTTTCATAAAAACCGTGAACATTTTAGGAATAGGGTTTCTAACTAAACTGAATCTTCCGGAGATCTGTCTTGCCGTCAGACAAAATCGCAGTGAAGAGTGATCGAAGGCACGTACTAGGAGAAAAATTACTTCACGATGTAATACAATGTGCCATAATTACATAAGTTAAAGGCCTATTAATAACTTTAATACTAGATGATGACACTCTTAAGGAGTAAAATGAAGGGGCGAGGGTTAAAACGCCCTTAAGGTTCCCGCCTACCTAGAGTTTTTTCTGCTTTTGGGCGATAAGGGCTACACTGCCTCACGCATCAAGTACGCCATCGCCACTAAGCGCAAGGCTTTGACCTGACGTGCAGTGTTCACGTCGCACTGCGTGTACTTATAGGACTTTCAGCGGTGACCCTGTTATTTTACTGGTGGAAAGTCTGTAGGAAGGTTCAAGGCAGGGCCCTTGAGTCATTTTGTACGTATCTGAAGCGTATACTTAGAGCTACTGCGCTTTGAAAAAGCAGTTTTTAGCACTCAACAATGGTGTTTCTAAAGTGCGTGATGGCTTGAAAGCGCTGGACAGCCCTCGTCTGAAGTGTGTGTTCTTTTTGTAGATGAGCACGTTGGACGCATGTTTCACAGTTTTGCTGCAGAAAACGAGGCTTACTAACGCNGTGTGTTCTTTTTGTAGATGAGCACGTTGGACGCATGTTTCACAGTTTTGCTGCAGAAAACGAGGCTTACTAACGCTCTGTAACACAGTTCAAGCGCCGGGTAGGCAGGAGCCTCAAGTATCTTTCTGGCGGTACCACTAGACGTGTTCGCTGAGGAGTCGAGCTCAGCTGGCGAGGAAACTGGAACCAGTGACGGGTCGAGACACACCAACGGCCGCGAAAGGCACCTTGTCCTTCAAAGGTCTAAGGTCCTGTTGATGCCCCATCTCTGCTCCACCTGGTACGCTGGTTGGGTTAATGTAGTTTGAAGGTTAGAAAACACTTACGTCTTCAGCCCTACAGTCCTTGTTGCATAAGGTAGGAAATGTTAAGAACCAATTTACTACAATTCAAACAATAATTAGTTGCGTATTCACAAAACTTACGTCACGCTTACAATGAATTTTACGCTGGGTGTTCAGGATAAAGCTTCAAGTTCTTCTGATGTATTCTCAGTTCAGCACGAGCGTGCCTTGGTAATATTTCCGTTAAGGAGAACCCCTAGTACAAAATTTTAAACGCCTCAAGCTTGCACCTGGTTTTAATGAAACGTTGTGGAGATTGCTATTTACATTTCCGGAAAACTTAATTCCTCGTAAATTAGATCTGTAACAGTATGATATTATTATTCGTGATATACAGTAAGCTAATGGATTAAACTACAAATGCCACTTTGTATTTTCCTCCTTCCCCGTAAGGAAACTGTGCCTGGACGCCCTTAATGTGCTATTTTTAATAATTTCCTCTATTTTTTTCTCTTTGACCACATTAATAGAATTAAAGTAACAAATTATGGCGGAAGATAATTGTTTTTTTCTAAATTGTTTTCTCTTTTTTCACTTTTCCTGGAAAGAATTCGTATTCCCAGAATTTTTCTTCACAGACACTAGTTTACCTGGAGTGAGTGAGTGAAGAGATTTGGGCAGCTCTTAACATCGAGGTGTCTTGAGAGCCGACGAGGGTGAAGCGAGGTGAGTATGGAGCGGCGCCGGAATGCTCGGGCGGGGGAAGCGGAAGATCCCCGAAAAAACCCGCCGACCAGCGGCATCGTTCGGTACGATCCCCACGTGCGAAAATCCACGAGCGACCCCGCCGGGAATCGAACCCGGTTCACCTAGGTGGGACGCGAGTAGTCTAACCACTACACCATAGTGGCCCCTTATTTTACTTGGAATTCCCTTAATTATCGATAGGAAATGTCGTAACAAACATTACCAGTCAGCTTTCACGTATTAAATCACAGTTCCCTCTGGCAAACCACCTTCGGAAATGATTTTGCCAATAAAGTTAAAATAACTTTACATGATATTTTATACTGGTAATTTTTAGCTTCGCTAAAGGGACTAATTCTTGACATCGCCTTTTTAACTGTTTACCGCGATCGCTCTCTCGGGCTTTGATCTATTCATTACTAGCCAGTAATAAATATAAAGTCTAACTAACGAGAAACTTTTTGTGGAATTTGCTTGACATCAGTGTTTCATGGACGTACTGCTAATTAACGGTTTTCCTATGTTTNCTCTTAACATCGAGGTGTCTTGAGAGCCGACGAGGGTGAAGCGAGGTGAGTATGGAGCGGCGCCGGAATGCTCGGGTGGGGGGAAACGGAAGATCCCCGAAAAAACCCGCCGACCAGCGGCATCGTTCGGCACGATCCCCACGTACGAAAATCCACGAGCGACCCCGCCGGGAATCGAACCCGGTTCACCTAGGTGGGACGCGAGTAGTCTAACCACTACNCGAAAATCCACGAGCGACCCCGCCGGGAATCGAACCCGGTTCACCTAGGTGGGACGCGAGTAGTCTAACCACTACATCACCGTGGCCCCTTATTTTACTTGGAATCCCCTTAATTATCGATAGGGAATGTCGTAACAAACATTACCAGTCAGCTTTCACGTATTAAATCACAGTTCCCTCTGGCAAACCACCTTCGGAAATGATTTTGCTTATAAAGTTAAAATAACTTTACATGATATTTTATACTGGTAATTTTTAGCTTCGCTAAAGGGACTAATTCTTGACATCGCCTTTTTAACTGTTTACCGCGATCGCTCTCTCGGGCTTTGATCTATTCATTACTAGCCAGTAATAAATATAAAGTCTAACTAATGAGAAACTTTTTGTGGAATTTGCTTGACATCAGTGTTTCATGGACGTACTGCTAATTAACGGTTTTCCTATGTTTCAGCAGGACTACCTTTTGCTCTGTACACCAGATTCCCGTCTCGTAATGAATTCCTCTTGTTTGTGAATACCACAGTTGTGTTTCCACTTCAGACTTCTATATTATTATTATTTTCACTCTTAACCATGGCCGTTTATTTGTGAAACTTTTGTGAATTATATTGTTTAATACTATAATCATTAGCTGCGTGAAGCATGCAATTTTCCCATCACACCACATACGTCAGGCTTATGTTAGTAAGAGAGTTTGTATTTTGCATTTACTGCGTGCAATTTTGTTGCTAGGTATAAGCCATAGAATTTGATACATGTATAGATGAAAAAGTTAATTTTCAAGGCACAGAGAGAAGAGTGCATATATTTGTTCTTATAAAATTGAAATTTTGTTTTGTCCCTACACGGTATTCTGTTCTACCGCACATTGTTCTTTTAAGTATTCCTTGCTCCAAGTAATTTAAACGCATTTGGAAATTTACTGAAAGATGGGATATTTTGCCAGACATAGACTTCAGCCAAACTTTTGTCATTTACGATCTGTATCTGGTTAGAAAATCTTATAACATAATTTACATGTGCTGTTACGTGATATTTCCTTTGAAATTAGACCAATGGCACGACAGTATTTCGCCACATTTACGACGTAACGAGTCAGTCGATAATACTAATATGACGCTCCTATCTTCACCTGTTGTTTGTACCTAAATAGCTTAAGAAGTTGTGATTATTAATCACAAAAGTCGTCTCACGGGGCCAATATGTATGAGAATTAGCGGTGCGTTAACTGAGTGCAATTTATTTTGACTCAGGTTTCCTTCAAATTTATTTCTGGAAGAACAAAAACAAATTAAAATTATATTTTTGAAACGACACGACCTCTTAAAGCTCAAGATGCCGAAAAAATGTAAAAAANACAAAAACAAATTAAAATTATATTTTTGAAACGACACGACCTCTTAAAGCTCAAGATGCCGAAAAAATGTAAAAAAACATTACCTCTTAATTCTTAAATGTACAAAATACCGCCAAAAAAGTAATATGTAGTTTATACTTATTTCGNAAAAAAACATTACCTCTTAATTCTTAAATGTACAAAATACCGCCAAAAAAGTAATATGTAGTTTATACTTATTTCGAATATCATTCTACTTCCAGAAACTCAGATGAGCACGAATTTTTCTGACAGGGAGTGTCATGTAGGGAGTGAGGCGGACACTGCACTCACTGGTGTAGGAGTTTTCTCGGGGTACTCCCGCTTCCTTCGCACATCTTCATTTCACCCGTGCTATACCCCCTCCCCCGACCACTCTTATCACTCACCTAATCCATTCTTTTGGCTGACCACAATAGAAAGAGGTATCAATGGGGAAGGCCAGTCGGCTTCACTTAGCACCAGCCCCATTGTCGTCCATTTTGACCCGCATGGAGGAAGATTTACATTTTTTACTATTCAGCTTTCAAGCGTTACAAATGTCACTTCCGGCCAACATATATTTTTACGTCTGCACAATTTGTGCAGTTATTGCTCAAAATCTTATTAGTATTAATTATGGATAAGGTTAACAGGGGAAAAAAAAAATTAAATAGAAAATTAAAAAAAGAAAATTTAAAGGTTGTGTTTTGTTTGCTTTTAAGACATAATAGCAAACTTTATTTTTACAAGAAATTAACGACTTTTTCATGTCGGAAATAGGAAAGCTTATTTAACAGCTCGTTTACGTATGCATAGGTACACCTTAGCCTCATCTTGCACTGCAAAAACGGAACGAGAGCCAGACTGTAATCTGTATTTAGGTCCATCCCTGAAACACGTAGCTTTAGGTCTTGTGCTCGGTGTGAATTTCTGGCAGGTTTTACAAAATGCTGCTCTACTGTGCACATGGTGACCACCACCCAAAGCTCTCAAATGAACTGCGAGTTCAGCAGTAAAATCGAATGTTTTCACGTCAGGTTTATCTGCGTATTGTATGCATACGTATTAACATGGGCAGCTGGGGTGTGTGTGTGTCTAAGATCTTTTGAAAGTTTCGAGTAGTTTTGAACAGGGATCATATGCGGGAACGTGAGCAGTTGGCGTGGGTTCAACACGACGGCACTCCGCCACACTTTGCACTTTAATCTGCGATAATCGCGACCTTTAAAAACATTTCAAGAAATTTACGTCTATGTGTTTACAAACATACTTATTTATACTATGCCAGTGCTAGTCAAAAAAAGTTGCACAACTTGTCCTCTAATCACAAAATTGTTATAGGGAACCTGATGCTCGGGGGCTACAGTCCTGTGAAATCATGTGAAAATGCACTGAATCCTGTCAACACGGACTGCATACGTCCTTCAAGATAACAGGAATTCTCAGCACTGATATTCACTTGCTCCTAGTAGAATAGTTGCCTGATCTTCGAAAATGCTCTCAACAGTTAGAATAATTACATTAATGCCGTTATTTCCCGTAACTAAGCACTCGCTACTCTTGTAAATGTATCATAACAAACATGATCGTTCGGTAAATATCGGTAAATTCACAAATGTATGTACTCAAACAAAGTTTCATTTCCGCACACAACTTTTTTTTTTGCTGAAATTTTAGTTGACAACTGGCGCTTCATACCGTTAAAGGTATTCTAGATAGTTACGCATTGTGAAGGAAACGAAGGAAATAAAGCTGGTAGAAGAAAAAGTCAAAATAATAAAAGACAGTAGATGAACGAACTGTTCAATAGGACAATGAATCCTATTGCTTGTTGAGACAGAAAATCAAAATCGATGAAGTACTTTTCAACGTCTCCACAAAATCCGTAAAACGTAAAAGAAAAACAATCACTCCATGAAAAGTATGTAGCAAAACATTTCTAAGGAATTGTAATCTGGCGCATACTAACCTTCTGATGCTTCAAGTTTAAAGTACACTCATGAGCAGTTGAATTAGAGACACCTGCCCTGTTAGCTAAATGACACTGTGTTCGTCCCGTTGAATGGAGTAGTGCCCAGCCACGCGTGAATGGGATGTCGTCAGACGTTATACTGACCGTCTGAGTAACAGTCGAGCACAGAATGGAGAAGAAAAAAATACCTCAGCTCATTTGATTGTGACCAGATCGTTGGGGCAGACGTATGGGGCACTCCATCTCCAAAGTCAGATTTACGCTTACCATTATACTGACAAGTCAGGATTGCGAAACTCGTATCTATTTGTGGCAAGTTTTGTGCAACTGCAGTAAATTTTTTTGACTAATTTTCAAGAAAAGCAAACAAAATCGTCTCTGGTCTATGGTATAACCTCCCAACCTCTACTTAAGGCCCTCCGTCAAACGTGACCACCTCAGAGCCAAAGTCGAGACGACACCAAAAAGTACCCGGGGCTTCCGTAATTTCACCGTGACTTCTGTAAGACGCCGGAAGGAGTCCAGGAAGGGGGTAGGGGAGGGCTGCAGGAACTGGCTTGGAGGCTCCACAATGAAAAGTGTGACGTAACAGTAAAAAATAATTGAATTGCCGTGCGGGATTTAGCGGAGTGAAACAGTGCTGGCGCTGGGACCAGCCCGGTGATTGGTGGGCCTCAGGAGGGGTGGGTGGGTGGCAGGCTTCCCCGAGGGCCATTACCACGAGATGTCCGTCCTGGGCCCCCGCCCCTCGTTCTCGGGCGCCGCTGCGCGCCACTGATAAAGTGATTCCTCCGCCGCAACGTCCCACGAGCCGCCCATCCCGTCGTAGACAGTCCGCCGGTTAGGCCGGCAAAGACGTACTTTCACGCACCACTGGCTACCATTTGTCAATTACGAGACGAGGAAATATCAGAAATAACACAGTAGTTGTTTACAGACACTGTGTTGCGTCTCACTCTTAAATTGCAGCGAGTAGCTAATCAAAGAATTCTATATTTATAAACTACTACTCAATGTGACAGTTTTTGTTAGGTATCTATGTATATGACTTCATAATCAGTAGCCACCTGGTAACAGGGCGGCCCATGCACTCCTTACTGCAATTTAAGAGTAAGGCGCACTATAGTTGAGTTGAGTTGGGTTGAGAGATTTTAACGGCTCTTAACAACGAGGAATTGAGAGCCAATGAGATTTAAATGAGGTGATAATGGAGCAGCGTCGGAATGCAAGGGCAAGGGAAATCCCCGAGAAAACCCTCTGACGAGAGGCATCGTCCAGCACTATTCCCACTTGCCAAAATCCTGGAGTGACTCGGACAGGGATTGAACCCGGTTCGCCTTTGTGGGAGGCGAGCAGTCTAACAGCTCAGCCACCGCGGCCCTACGCACTATAGAAGTGGAGTGAAGAAGTTCTGGGTGGCTCTTAATAACAAAGTTTTGGAAGTCAATAAGGTTGAAGCGAGGTGGATGTGGAGCAGCGCCGGAATTCGAGGATAGGAGACATGGGAGATCCCCGAGAAAACCCGCCGACCAGCCAAATTGTCCGGCACGATTCCCACGTGCGGGAA